>VZTT01001887.1:36183-63000 GCA_013400855.1 Buphagus erythrorhynchus
AGGAAAGGAAAGGAAAGGAAAGGAAAGGAAAGGAAAGGAAAGGAAAGGAAAGGAAAGGAAAGGAAAGGAAAAGCAAACTCAACCTTTCAAATTTCTAGTGGGTGAGAGAATGCATCAGAAACTCCTTCCCTCATACACATCAAAGAAGAAGTATTTGAGATTTTTCAGCTACAGGGAAATCTTCAATTTACATTACACTGGATACTGAGAATCCAACCCCAGGAACTCCAAATCGAGTTTTAGTCATTATGGTTTTTTTTAGAACTCTTATGTAAAATGTTTCCCCCTGCCCAACACAAGAATTCAGGGACAGACTGCCTGGGGTGTAGCCAGAAATTGCCATTTGAGCAGCTGCTAAGGTTGAGCTGGAGATGGGATCTTGTGTGGAGGCTGGGAGGTCTGGGCAGGGAGAGGTTTCTCATCAGAGTCCAAAAAGGCTGCAAAAAGATCTGTATTTCTCAAAACTGAACATAAATTTAAAGAACTCCTCCCATCCTTTGTTCCAGTTTCATGAATCTATGCTTAAAACAAAGCAGACACTTTATCAAGCTGAAATTTCATTAAGCAGAAATTTAGGATGTTGTGAAGTGCTCTGTTGACTTGGAGCTTTTATATTTCATCAGCTGATGTAACAGAACACTGAAGAACTTGCTGTGTTAGCAGCGGACACTTTGTAAATCACGTATTTCTCTACTAGATTTTTGAATCTAGGAAATATAATCGTTGCTGCACTTTGTTTAAGCTAATCTCTAAAATCTATGGCACTCCTGCGTTCTGCAAGGAATTTGCTGCCCTCTATTGATCAGTTGTATGAAATGTGGCACATGAAACAATTATTCCAGTCCTCAAAAACTTTGCTAGGGACATGTATAGGTGTTTGGATATTTATTTCTTAAGTCCTGAACTTTTATAATGCAACCCTGAAAAGGATGTAAGGGTTTTTTTCATTTCAGAAATCCCAGCTAAAGATGATACAGCTACTGTTATTGTGAAAAAAAAAAAGGTGATGTGCATTATTTTTGTTACCTTCTCTTTGTGGAAAACAATAAAATGGGTGAATGCATTTGGAATGATGTGTTATTTCATTCATTACATGTGCAATATTTCACATAACAAATCGCTGTTCATACAGGGGCTTGTGCAATAAGGATGGTAAATTGTACTGTTTTGAACTCACACTGCAGTTTTGTCATATTGAAAAGTCTGAGTGAAAGCCCCCACTCACTGCACTCTGCTTTTCATGAGCTGGCAAGCAAAATGAAAAAAAGCATAGAGCTTTTTAACAGAGAATTAAGTAAGTAGTACACTGCCTCTGGGAGCCAGAAAGCACAAACAAGAAACCTACAGCAACTTTGTAGGTGTCGAGGCAGAGACTTGCTTTCCTCAGCCTTTCTGTGAGTGTCAGCAATCTGCCTGGAAAGATAAACAGGACTACTTGTTTGCAGCACTGAATTGCAAACTACTGTTTGGCAAAAATATCTTCTAGTTAAAGCCTCTGTCAAAGCAGGAATATATCCTGGCACGGTAGAGAGCCGAACAATTAGCAAGGACTGCATTTAACAGATGGATTTTGTGTTTTTGTAGCTCCTGCTGGGAAACACAGAGGCATTGCTGAGACAGCAGCATGTGTGAGTTACTGAAAAAGAGTAGTGGTTAAGGAACTGTCTTTTTGTTTTATATAACAAGTCCTGAAATCCAGGAAGAGCTTCCTTAAACACCCACCCACAGTTGTTGATATCTCAAGCCAAAGGTTTTGCAGCCAATTCACAGTTAACCTGCTGAAACCTCTGACCTTGATGGGACCGTGGCTTTTGTCTGGTGCTGCATCTCTGGCAGAGGGGTTGTGTAGGGGCACAGCAGCAGATTCTGCATTTTCCTGAAGATTCCCAAGATTTCCTTTGGCACCAGTCAGTTCTTGAGCAGAATCTGAGCGGGTCTGAATGATGAAAGCTGACACTAGTTTCAATGCCAAGCTGAAAAAAATGCTTTTTAGGAAATTACTCTGTGCTTATCTTTGTTCCTCCCTTAAAAGAGGGTTTCAGGGGTGATAGTGATTGCCAGTTTGATAGCAGCAGCACGGGATTAGACATTCAGTCTTTAGGTGCACCTCATCTTCTTGGAGATAGGGTTCTGATGCAAAGGTTGGAAATCCATGTAAATATTATTGTAGCTTTCACCATTCAGCAACCTCTTCTCAAGCACATTCTAGAATGGCTTGTCAGACCATGCTTGAGTAGAAAATAGGTAGCAGCAAAGTTTGTGCTTTTGCTATCAACAGGGTTGTATATTCTGCTTTTTCTCAAGGAAGAAGCAGAGGATCATTTATAGAGTAACTTATGCAAACCTAAAAATACTGAGTTTTCTGGCCTACTGTTCATTTTACTCTATGGAAACTATGTATTATCCTTAAACAATCTCTTGGACTCTAGAATTTTTTAAGTCAATAGAGATGATCCTTAATTAAATGGAAATGCTCCTGTCTGGGCAGATCAAACTTACCTTTTTAATTGCTCAGAAGAAATTAATTTGATTCCTGTAAAAAAAAAATCATGTCACCAATTTAATTGCTTTCTTCACTTAAAGTCTTTAAGTAGGTGTTAGTGAAATTTTCCCACTCATAAGCCTGTAATTCTGCAGAGAGAAAAAGACTAGAAATTACTGAGGTTTAGCATATTCCAAACTGAGTTAAAAACACAAGAGAAAGAACAAAGAAGTCTAAAACCAGTGTTAAGCCAAATGCTCTGTCTGCTTATTAAGTCCACATGCGTTTTAAGTAAGAAAACTCTGAAACTGTGATTAGCCTGAGGTCAAGTTCATGTACCTGGGTCCAGCATTGATCAGTGATGCTTAAAGAACCAATAATCCAGAGGACTTCCACCAAATGCACTATGCAAAGCATCTCTGTGCACAATCCCCCATTCTCTCCCCAGTGCACTCCCCAGGCACCTCTGAGCAGTCCTGGAAAGGACATTCCATGGGTGTCTGGGTGACACTGTGCTGGACATCGAAGGCTCTTTGCTCAGGTGCAGAAAATGATTCCTCTGGCCTGTGCTCACTGCCTCTTGGAAGCAGGCCCATGTGTGGGTGCCCTGTGCTGCTCTGGCTGTTGCAGTGTGTGACACTGCAGGGTCACTGCCACACACCTCATCAGAGATTGCTTTGCTGTTACTCTGTCCATAGAGCCCCAGAATGGTTTGGGCTGGAAAGAATGGTAGAGATGATTTGTTGAACCTCCCCTGCCATGGGCAGGGACAGCTTCCACTAGACCAGGTTGCTCCAAGGTCCTCCAGCCTCTCCTTGATACTTCCAGGGATGGGGCATCCACAGCTGCTCTGGGCACCCTGTGCCAGAGCCTCATAGAAGTCACACTAAAGAATATCTTCTTAACATTTAATCCACACCTCCTCTCTTTCAATTTACAGCCATTCCCCATATCTTGCCACTCCATGCTCTTGTCAGAAGTCCCTCCCCAGCTCTCTGTAGGCCCTTTAGATATGAAAGGCTGCTGTAAGGTGTCCCCAGAGTCTTTTTTTTCTCTAGGCTGAGCAACCTCAACTCTCTTGGCCTGTCTTCATAAGAGAGGTGCTTCAGACCCTCTGAGTATCTTTGTGTCCCTCCTCTGGACACTGTAGTCTCCAGAGCTGAACACAGTGCTCTTGTATTTGTCCTTGACTGGAGCTTATTAATTTACTTTTCCTCAGAATAGCCAGATTTTTTGTGTTACCTTCTTAATTTAAAAGCAGCTTATCCTTCCTTGGCCCCCTATGAAGATACTTATGGCAGTATAGAGAGAAGCAATTCTGGCTTTCAGATTCTGGATTTTTATTTTTCATGTGGATAATAACTTCTTTGTCATGCTAAACTAAATGTGTTCAGAGCCATCTGCTGTTCTAAAAGTGTCATCTAGCTGAATATAGAAAAACTCACCTCTTACCACTTTTCTTCACCTTCTGTCACAGCTTTACTCCAGACAGCAACTTAGCATCATACAGCCACTTTCTCATTCCACACCCCCAGAGGGATGAGGGGGAGAATCAGAAAAAAGTGAGACTCGTGGGCTGAGATACAGGTTAATAATTGAAATAAGGTAAAAAGTTATAATGAAAATGATAATAACAATATTATTTTTATACTAAATCAAAACCACAGCACTGTACCTGCTACTAGGAAGAAAATTAACTATCCCAACTGGAATCAGGACACCTTCTTAATCACCTCTTGCTACTTCTGTCGTTAGCTGCACACTGGATTGTAATTTCAGTTGTGTTGTAAGGTTGTACAATTTAATGATAGGGCTCAATTACTTTAAAGGTCTTTTCCAGCCTAAACCATTCCGTGATTCTGGAATTCCTCTTGACCAAATTCTCACCGTTTCTGTGTAAAACCAGTCCTCAACACTCCAGTTAGTCACAAAGATTTTAAGCAATTTTAAGTCAAATCAATGTGAAGGATTAATATTTTTTTTTTGTCAGCTTCTTGTGCTTATGTGTATATATGCGGATTACAGTGTTCCATACATTCAGCAATAACATTTCAAAGGGTTCTGTTAACTTAAACCATTTTCTGCTGGTTCATTTTACAAAGTAGACTGAACTTGCCCCATCACGCTG
The DNA here is from genome assembly GCA_013400855.1 of Buphagus erythrorhynchus. Classification (NCBI taxonomy): domain Eukaryota; kingdom Metazoa; phylum Chordata; class Aves; order Passeriformes; family Sturnidae; genus Buphagus; species Buphagus erythrorhynchus. The sequence continues at coordinate 40,794 of VZTT01001887.1, forward strand.
CTGCAGAAGACTCCCAGCACTTTTTGCAATTCTAATGTGCACTGTCTGCCTGATGGATTAAGGTCTTTGTAGTCTCCATCCATAAATTAATCGAGCTGAGTCAGTCTGGGCTCTGAAGCCCTTCCTGATAATGAACTCTTATTAAGGGTAAATACTCAGTAAAGTGTAAGTATAGTACAAATAACCAGAAAGTGCACTAGCTAAACTCTGGAGATGGAGATCAGGCTAGGAATACAGATAGAAATAAATATCCATCTCCTTGTCATCCATGTGTAGGGATATGTGATATGAGAATTTTCACTGTGCAATATACTAGACATATCTGCTGTTATTTTTATGTGATTTCAAGAGCTGGCTACTGCACTAAGAGCTTTGTGTATGGCTTCCTAAATGCTCCTTGCCTCCCACCATTTGAGTCTTAATATATTGTGTATAAGCAATTATTTGGGAAAAAAATTGCTTAAGAATTCAATTTGCTTTACTTTAATGGCAGAACAGCAAGACTTATGGATAGAAAGACAGTAGATGTGACATATTCTGACTGTAGTGAACTTCAGTGGGAGGACTTCATGATGTTTTTCTAAAAAAAATCAAAAGAAACTTTTGCCTTGGTAGAGCTTCCATGAGTGGATATGAAACTTGTCAGGAAAAATATTTGATTAGCTCTCAGCAGCTTAGTGTCAAAATATAAGAGGTACATACAACCTGTCTGCAGTTCGGTTCAGCAAACCTGTCTGTCACAGATGGCACAAAATTTTCAGTCCTTGAGAAGGTTGGTGGCCAGGGTTGGAGCTCAGTGTGACCCCAGCAAAGCAGAGAGACATGGGGATTGGTTGGTAACACCAGCTGGAAAAGAATGTGTGGGATGATGATGCCACACAGGGAAAGCTGATTTAACAACATCCTGCTGTATCAACACATCAAGGTGTATAAACAATCTAGCCTGAAATATCAGGAGCTTTCTTCTCTGCTCCTTGCTGGAACACTCTTTTTGGCTTTCTGTGCTGAATGGGACTTCTTTGAAAACAAACTTGGTGAGAACTGTAAGAATTCACTCAGAATCATGAAAACAGACTAAGAAAGGCTGGAGGAATCCCAGCCAAAACCAGGACAGGAGCTGAGGTTAGAAAGCCTGGAGTAAAGAAAGAATGATGAGAGGAGAACTCATGAGACATGAGAAATATGAGACACATATGGAGACAAATATAGAAAAGTCTATTGAAGGAAAAAAAGGGAATAACCAATTCTCTGGGTGTATGGTTGACAGGACAAGTAACAGGAAAAAAATCCCAAGAAAAATTTGGGATTAATCATATGCAGAACTGAAATCAATCTATAACCCTAAATTCTTTTTTAAAATAGATTAGTCATTCTCCAGGAGTTGCTTCCAAGTGTAGCGTGTTCCACTTATACTAACAGAAATTGCAGTACCACCAGAGTGTTGACTCCTGTCTAGCTTGCTCTACAAGACCCCACTTTAAATACAACAGTGATGTACAGTTGTACAAAACTGGACTAGATTACTTCAACTCTAATTTCTCTTTTGCCTGGGGCTCATTTTGTCTGATCACTTTTTCCTTCTTTTTTACCTCTTGTCTAAAAATAATCTAATTTCCTACTCATAAATTTGTTGAGAAATTTTAAAATACTATCCTCATAATTTTATTAGAGAACTGGTTGAAGTTGCTGCCAATAAATGTATTTTGAAGAGATAGGAACAGGAGATGGAAAAATACAAAATGCATACATCTAAGAGGTAACCTTAAAGGAGAACTGGAGCACAACTTGCTCCTGGCCAGAGACCCCAGAGAACTCTACTGCTGCATATTTAACTGCTGTGGAGAGATGCTGATGCTGATTGTTTAGAACCAGCAGCACTTCCAATCTGAAATTCCCTTTTTACTCCTTATCCAGGGGCACACAATTCAAGGAACTTGCTCTGAACATTTAAGCCACGCTGGGAAGGCTCAGAGCAATTCCATTTCAGCAGTTTGCAAGTTGTACATGAGCTAATGATGACAGATGGTCTTAATGTTCCACTCTTTAACACAATTTATTAGGGGTAGTACATGAACCAGTAAAGCTTGAGAATTGTTGTCCTCCTTTAGTCATCAATTAGGTTAGTCATCATTGCTGGGCTGAGCACATAAAATGATCCTATCAGTTTTCCAGGGTTTAAGATCAAACAGCAGTTCTTGAATCTCTTCAGGGAGCTCTGTTAAATCTGTATCTAAAGATAATGTTTCCTTTTTCCTTTCTGCATATATGTGTTTTTTAAGATGTCCTAGAAGAAAATGGTTTTGAATCTCATCTGTTGTTCTCAGCTTGGTCATGAGGAATACATTCTGGCTATTCAATGGAGCTGCTACCTATAATAGCAAAACAAAACAATCCAAAATAGCTGTTTGAATCCCTATTAGTTTCAGCCAAGTGCTGGTGAAACTAAGGTTTCCTAGATCATGGAAAAATATGATATTCTGAAGTTTCTTTCACCTCAACTGAAAATTTAAAGTCCACATTATCTAACAGGTTGTAATTTTTAAAAAATGGGGATATCTTTCCCCTTTAGTGCTGCAACAATTAGAAGTTTTATTATATATAGGGGTTTTTTGGTTATATTGAGGTAAAAATTGAATGGAAATTATTCACTTTCAATCAAAGCAACACTTCCCGAGAGACCCTAATCAGCAAGATTTGAGCCAGTATAGTTTGTGCCTTCAAGGGGTTAGCCTCTTTATTTTCCTCCCTCTCATACTTTTATCTATGACTCTTATGTCCTGTGACTGTGGCAAAGATGGGACAAGAGAGAGGCTCCCTTGGGGGGGCTGCCCAATAAAGGGCATTATGTCCAAGCTCAATATCCTTGGTGCAGCTTGGATGGGGCAGATGCAGTGCAATAAGCAAGAGGAGCCCCTGGGAATGCTGGCTCCAGAGCAGCCCCATGGATCCTGGGGTGTGGGTCAGCCTGGCATTGCTGCCAGGGCTCCCCACACCTCCTGGTCCCAGCACTGCTGCTGCTTTAATAGCAAGGACATTCACAGGGAGGGGCAAGGAAATTATTTTCATGGTGCCACTCAGAAAGGAGGTAGAAAGATGTTCAGATGGAGCAGAAAAGATAAATTATATGGGCTCTGCTTCTAACTTTTATTCACAGTAAAAGAGCAAAGGGCTTTAGAGCAAGCCACTGGCCCTGATATGGCCCCTCTATCTCTGCTTATCACAGCATCACACTTGAGTCACTGCCCAGCACTGTCAGAGGCAGAAGAGGTGCTTGGCAGTATCAGTAGAATAACTCTAAGTGAAGCAGACATCTCTCCTACAATTAGGTGCTCTGTTTCCCCTTCCTTTGCTCTTTTCCCTGCCTCCTTCCCCTTGGAGCTCCTATAGAAGAATTAGGGATCTCCTCATGGGAAATGTTTGGTTTCAGCTGAGAGCTGGCAGCTTCGTTCTCCTGTTTTTGTAGAGACTGAGCTGTTCCTCAGAAAGACAAAGTTTGATCATCAGGAGTTTGTGCACTTGGTTGTGAAAGAGGAGACTTCACTGTCCTAAATCCTCTGTGTATTGTTTCAGCTTCAGAGATTATGGGTTTTTTATATATTATCAGCCTCAAAATAGATCACACTGCATGAAATTTCACATGGGAGCTGCAGCTCTGGGAGAGTCGCTGTGGCCAGGCTGGGATCAGAAAGAACTGGGAAAGCTTTCCTTAGTCTTGGAAGAGTTGCCTCCTAGTATTTGGTGGAAACAAACACATTTACCTTTGCTCACACTCCCCTCCACCCTCCTCCCCAACTTTTATTTTAAATTTCTTCTGTAGCTTCTTGAGGGACCTGAGCTGGCCGCTAGATGTCAATAGTATTCCAGGAAAGGGGAAGGGGGATCGGGGCTGGCCACCCTACAAAAAATAAAAAAAGATAACAAATGTTAGGACTTTTAGGGCAAGATTTGGAGAGGAACAGACAGGTTGTCTTTCCAGGAACTTTATACCTTCTGCCCTTACCATCCTTTAGACTAAATCAATATTGTCTGCCCTTGTCTAAAAAACTGCAGATCATGCAGTGGTGTTCCTAACTTTACTGTTGGCTCACCACTTTAAAATCAGACTGTTCAGTTACCAATATTAATCTTTGTTCATGTCTCTGTGTATTTTTGTCTTTCTCTGTATTTTTTTCCCAACTTAAATCCCCATTACCTGTGGAGGAGCTGAGTGTTGAGTTGGTTCTACCTTTCTATAATTATGCAAAAAAAAATCTTCCACCTTCTTCCATAGCACACAAACAGACTGATGCTAATACCAGTGCATGAGCAGTAGTTTCAGGGGTTTGCATACCGTTTGAAATCAGATTTCCACTGATTAATGTAAAATTTGAGGTGGCATTTCCAATATTCTACCATGATCTGTATTTTACAGTGTGTCAAACTGAAATTAAGCCACATTTGCAAAGCAGAAGGGGCTTTTTATGAGTAGCATCTGAGTCCTTTTGCTCCTCAGAATATTACTCATGACAAAATATTATAGAAACTCTGCCTCTGGTTTAGGAAAGGAGGTGAACAAAGATCTGTCTTTACACGTGTTTCTATATTTTTGTGCTGCATGGAATGAAAGCCCTACTGATCTAAGCAGAGCCATCAAGACACCATTGTCCCAAATATCTACATGGTTTTCTGCACAATTACTGGTCTGCACACATCTTACAACACAGTGGGGAATGCAGCACCAGTTCAGGGAGTTCTGCAGCCATGGACATTTTCCTGTCTCTCTCCACAGCACACTGCCCTGGATTACACTGCAATCTTAGTCTGAGTCATTATTTTATTTAAATATTATTTATTTATCACTATTATTTTATTTTCCTTGGCAAAAATATCACATTGCCTCTTCCATTCCTCTCCTCAGCTCTTCAGGCCCTTGCTCACTTTTGTTCTTGCTTTGGATCCCTCTTATCTCTGTACATCATCGATCAATTCACTGCGAGGTAAATCCACCCAGCATGTGATTCATTCTGCTCAGAAAGGAAGCTGTGAAATGTTGACACTTTGAGACTCCCATGTTTTGTAGCAACTGTTGAGACTTCACCACATGTGTGAAGTACCAGTTAGATTCCCTCCCTTTAGGTTTTGGGATTTAGACTCGAACATCTGCAGTTATGGAGTTTGTACTTCCTCTGAGAAGGATTTATTGGATGACAATAAAGTCCTGCTACTAGTTATAAAACTTCTCTTCCCTCTGTCAGCATCCTCACCTCATCCCCTTATGTCACCTTTCCCTGCATTAAGTCATAATGCTCTGAAAAACTCTGGGCTATTGTGAACTCCATGAGCTGGATGACATGAAGTAATTTTCCCTGCTTCAGTGCTCCATGGGAAAAGGTCAGCCATTCAGGCTTGGAGGGCAGAGGCAAAAATCTGCATAGGTTGTTATGAGAGAAATGATATTTTAGTTCCTGAGGAACCCAAGTAGAATTTAGGTGATGGTTAAATGACGGTGGCTGCTTCTGAAAAGCTGGGTCACAATCTTTTGATATTAATATCCATTTGATATTAATATCCATCCTGATTCTATATTACAGAATATAGTACTGTCTTATCAGATCATTATGCTCATCACAGTTAAACTATATGGTTTAAAACTACAAAACAGTAAGAGATCTTGAAAGCTGTTGTTATGAGCTGCCTCTTAGATTAAGCTCTTTAAAGCATACATGTAAGGAGACACTCTTGCATGTACATTAAGATCAAGAGTGAAATAACACATTTGACAGTGTCACCTTTGGTGGTCTGCAACCATTTGCACACTTGCAAAATGTAGAAGCTGTCCATCTGCGTTGGAGTGACAAAAGTGGAGAGCAAACTGGGACTGGTGCAGCAGGCAGGCGTGTCACTCCAAGGAGGTCCCAGCGGGATCCACCCTCTGGCTGGTTTGTACATGCTGGGCCACAGTGCCTCAAATGAAAATGCAGGTTATTCTGTTCTTCTGTTTGCTTAACTTCTATCCTAAGTGTGGAGTTTCTGGATATAACCTTGAATATTGCTTGCTAATAAGTCAAATAAAACATTTAAGGGAAAAATAATCCCTTGCCTGAATGCCTGGTTATGCATAGATAGGAGTTAAAGGAAAAGTTCATTTAAGAGGTGCATGGGATTTGATTTTGGTATGTGCCATGCCATAATGTAGATACAATGCCAGGATGTTCTGCTGCTTTTATTTACACATGATAGTGAAGCACTGTAAATCCAAGGGCCAGATTTCAACAGGAGTCTGGCATGAAAATTCACAGAAATGAGTGACTGATATGTTTCTTTGTAATAGTAAAGTTACAGGTATGAGTTCTGTTTGAGTAGCATTTTAATGATGAAAATTTCACTACTTCTCTTTCATGGCTTTACCAAAGCACATCCTTACAAGAATGATTTGTCTACTGAAAAAGAAAATTCTTTGTAATTAATAAGTTCACTCCGCTTTGCTTACTGTAGGTATAGAAATAAAATGGCAGATATGCAGATACAAGTAGAACTTGAGCTCCTAAATTCTACAGACACCTCACTCTTAACATCTAAGTCCCTAAACATCTGAGCTTCTATATCCATGCTCAGTCAGACCCATCTCAGCCTTCACAGGACGTTTAACTTATGCCAAAATGGTAAAACAGTCATTCCTCAGCCTATTCAGCTCAAAAAGGGTTTGATCTAGTAAGAATCAGCAGAACACAAGATGTAGCATACACACACCAGTAATTAACAGGGATCAAGGCTCTCATGCTGGAAGAAAGCAATCCATATCCCATTCCTTTGGCTGCTTGAGGAAATCCAAACCACATTTCTTCCCTTGCATATGGATTCCTAAGCATAAGCTGTAGGCTCTTCACAGCACCAGGGGAAATTACAGAATGGGTCAATACAATAAATTGTGACAAATCTCCAGGATAGACAGCATTCCCCAAGAAGTCTCTAACAAATATAGATTTAAAGTTTCTAAATAAGTTATTAAAATCAGCCTCATGACCAGAAGAAGAGAGAGTTCATGTGACACCTGGTTTTTAAAGGATCTGTTCCATGTCTGGAGAACCAGAGATTAGCATGTCTGACTTCTGTCTCAAGCATTGGTAGAAAGAGTTGAAATAACTTTCATAGAGAGAAGGTATGTCTCCTAGTGCAATAAAGTTCTTCAAAGCAGAAAATATGCCTGTGGATAAAGGTCACATATTTGATGTAATGTTCTTAGATTTCTAAAAATCTTTTGATGAGGTCAGTTATCAGATTCATTTAAAGTAGGTAGGATTTAATGGGATAAGAGAGAAGATCCTTCTTTGGATTAATAACTGCTCAAAAGATTTGTAACAAAAAGTAGTGATAAATGGTGGAAGGTAATTGCTAATGAAATCCTGCAGGCATCCAGATGTTCAACATATTTATGAATGGTCTGGAAAAAGGTGAGTAGTGAAGTAGCCAGGTTTTTTAATGATACAAAATTGTCTGGAGCACTCAGAATTAAAACCATCTATGAATGCTTTCAGAATAATCATTTGATACAAAATGGACAAAAGCACATTCAAAACTGGAGAATAAAAAGCCAGTTGCACATAGCCAATAATAAAAGTCTATTTGTATATACACATGCATAAATAAAGAAGTTATCTACATGTACATGTACACAGTGCTGGATTCTCACCCTGCTATCACCATCTGCAAAGGAACCATGAGCCACTTTGCATGAATCTTTAAAAGAACCTTTTCAGTTTTCTGCTGTAATCAAGAAGAAAAATAGGATGTTAGGAAGAAAAAGGAACCAATACACAGAATGATGTCATTTAATAAACCCATGGTGCATACACACTCCTTGAATACTACCTTGCCTCAGAAAAGATTCCCTAAACAAGATACATGAAAGTTCAAGACAGACCTTTGCATATCCAGAATGACTCCCATATGAGGACAGATTAGAGAACCAGAATCTCCTGGTCCCTTCATTTCACAAACCCAGGTATACTTGCTGAGCTTAATACAAGTGTATTTCAGAAAGTTCCTTGGACATACTGTAAGTAGTTTACAAGCAGAAGATGACAGTGTCTGCTGAGAGACACCCCAGCACTGGGTGAGATGAAGACACAGCTGGAGATGCTGTACAGGAAGGTTGGGTCACCCAGCTTAGAGCTCTGAGTTGCACTTTTTAGTTTTGAGACTGGCAGCAAGGATGGTGCTAGATCAGGAATAATTCCTTACAGTCTCAGCTGGAGTCTTTAGAGCTGTAAATTAACAGTGGGAATGAAAACCTTAGGCAATAAAATTAAGGATACGCTTAACAATAAAGCAAAATTACCTCTGAAAATATGTTCAGGAGCCATGTTTCACAGACATATTATTTATACAAAAACAAACAGAAGTTTCACATTATTATGAGAGAAAACATTTGCGCATCCCAGTTTGTTTCTACAACCTAATGATCATCTTGTGTCCACCTTCTGGAGATTAAAATGTCAGCTTTTCCTGTAAAGAGAAGTCACAGATTGCCATGGAGATCGAGGGCAGCCTACAGAGGCACCTTGCAGCTACAGCCCTGCCAGTGCAGATGGCCAGGCTCCAACCCAAGGGCAGCAGTGTGTGATATTTTATGATATTTGCTCCTGCTCAGCAGACAAGGTAGGAGGCATGACATGTTCTGACTCATCAGTGGATGCTTCTGGTTGTGAGAGAGGATTACGGCACAAGCAGCAAAACTCCCAAAAATCTCTCAGTGTTATTGAAATTCCTTTTGTCAGCTGGATTCAGTTGCTGTGACTACAGGGCAAACTGGTAGATCAAAGAAGGAACCTAAACAAATCTGGCGAAAAAAGAAAGTACCAGCTTTCTAAAAAAATATGGAAAAAAGAATAAAAAGGGGTGAACAAGTGGATTTATCAGTTATGCCAAATCAGTGAATACAAATTACAAGTCCAAATTTAAACAACTCTGTGTAAATAAATCCCATTGAGCACACAATCTGCAGAGCATAACTGCTCCCTTCCTACTCACTCACACACACACATACATATATTCCATTTTTTTCACTCCACGTTAAAAAAAAAAAAACAGCAAGAGATAATGAGATTTTCTTTAAAAAAACAAACAAACAAAAAGGTTTAAATTCACCTAGAACTTTTAAAAACTGTATTTGGTTGTATTTTAACAGAAAAAGAAGAGTGAAGAAAGTACCTAATACAGTCAGTGCATTAACTGCATCACACACTCAGTAACCATCTGAAACAAAAAATAGAAACACACTGGGAAGGATTAAATCCTGCCTTCATAAATCAATAGCAAAATTTTATAGTACTGGAAATATTTCCTCAAATTAGGGACCTTTCCTTATTGATGTGTTTGGCCAATCTAGGTATTGCTCCAAGGTTTACAGTACAATTTCAAAGTTAATTTCTAAAGAAGTTAAGACAGACATTGCATATAAATGGGATCTAAATCCCTTTACACATTGTTCCCTTACAAAACTTCAACCTGCAATTACATTTTGGTGCAAAAAGAGTTATTTTGTTCTTCAGAAAGTTTTCAGGAAAATATTTTTACACATTTTCTTGTCTTACCTGTTGAATGCTTTTCAGTGTGTGACAGCTCCTGACTGCTGCCAATCAGGTGCAAACACAGGGCTCCTAGTAGGGCTGGTAGTGATAGTTTTGTAATTATTTTGTAAATTATTCTTATGTTTGCAATTATTGTTGTTGTAATCTCTGAAATATCTCTGGGAGCTACATCACAACTGCACAATCTGCAGAGATGTAGCTACTTGGTTGCAGCAATCATTTGCAGTAATCCTCACCCTTTATAGCAATATCCAACACATTCTCTTTTCCTTGCCAAAAATATTCCTTTCCCTTTGTGCCAAGTAAGATTCAGCCCAAAGTTCTGAGCATGGGGTCACAGCGGTGTCTAAAAATGGGAAATGTCAGGCAAACTTAATCTCCATTTCCATTCTGCCTGGGGTTCCTTCTTCTTACAGCATCTGCACAGCAGCCTAGGTCAGCTTCCCTTCTGCCCCAGCTAGTCCCACTCACACCTAATCCTGGCCTAATGTGCTTGTGATCCTGTCTAAGCTTGACTTTGTTAAATATCAAAAGCCAAACCTGAAAATTGCCAGCCCAATTCTGTGTTTTCTCGGTGTGATATGAATAGCAGCCTGTTTGTGTGCTGGGGTTTTCTTCAGACCATCCTGCTGGCACTGCTGAAAGGCTTGAAGGCAAAGGGCAGCGTATGTGAAGGATGTCAAAATCCAGATTTCCATGAATTCCCTAAGCAAAAGAACAGCGCATATCGAAGCAAATTAATGTCACTTTCCTTCCAGGCAGAGCTCTGAATAGTTCTGGTGTTTCCAAGTGAAGTTTGGGTTCTGGCACCCTGCTTGGCCGAGGCAGCTGAGTGATGCTCGCTGTAGGGAGGCCTGCAAAGTGGCTGCCTCTCAGAGACTCTGAGCTGGAATTTGCTCCATGGGGGCTTGCTGGCCTCTCAGCTACTCAGTACCAGGCATAACAGCCTGAAAAATGCAGGCCAGGATCAGGTCCTGAGCAGTGATTTAATCCTATCTTATAGGTCTCAGCGAGGAAAATCCATATTATCTTGTTGCCTAATACTGTTCATGGGATACAAGAAATCAGCTTAACAAAAAAATCCTTTGTAGGATAAGTGCAAAATATTCCTTTTGCTTTTAAGTTAAAAAGAAGTATCCACTGTGAGGTAAATGGTAGAGGGAAGAAAGGAATTTCCACCTGAAAATTGATAGAGTGTTAGGATTTTTAGTTGGTTAGCATACTAAATCCTAATCCATTAATTAGAAAATGTCATGTCTGAAATTTGGAAATTTATTTTACATTTTTTATTACAAAGATAAATGCCCATTCTTTTATGGAAAATAATGTGCTTGGAACTGTGTTATATCCTGCTGCGGGTTCATTACAAGTGATTGTTACTTCTTCAGCAACAAAATCACAAACAGAGCCTTCAGTAAAATCCTGGCTTCAGTGCAGCGTGCAGGTTTTGTTGTGGCTCTCACCAGCGATATGTTACACCAGTAGCAGTGTTTTTAAGCAAGCATAATACTTTGAAACTCATAGAGTGTTTTTTCCGCAGTGCAATGTTGTACCATGATGTTGGTTTTATGCTTCCCTGGATAGTCAGCAAATCTGAGATAAAACCTTTCTGGCAGCCCTAACATCAGATACACTTTACTGAGTCAGTCTGTGCAAAAATATTCCCTCTCAAAATACAAGCAAGGGACTGGGCAGAGCCCTGCAGATGTAAATGTGAGCAGTTAGAAATCAGCTCTCAGCATAAACAGCTCTGGCTTAACAAATTAATATAGCAGGTTGCAGCTGTGGTACCTGCAGTCATCCCACTGTGTCAGCCTCTAGCTTTGGGCAGTTATTTTGATTTTTTTTATTTTTTATTTTTTTCTTTTTTACCATATGAATGCAAGAAAAGAGTTTTGGAGATAAAAAACACTGAAGATACAGGAGCAGGAGTCTAGAGCTCTGAATTTGGACTTGCCTCTTTGCACATCAGTTTCAAAGTTTGGGGTGTCCTAAATAAGGCAGAAAAAGGTAAGCAACAAAATATGACCCCACAGAGCCACAGTCGATCTGTGCAAGCTTCATTTCTGCCTGGCTGAACCTGAGGAAAAATATTCCTCCCCATGTTCCAGCAGGGAAATGGGGTCTTAACAGAATGAGAAGCCAGAGTGGCTCTATGATGAGAGTTCATTTATGAAATGTGACTTTGGGGGAGATGGTAGAGCTAAACAGCCAGGGATTGACTTGTTTAAGCCCCCCTGGGCTGGGGGGAAGTGTGGCTCTCCCAGGCATCCCAGACTGACCAGAGCCCCTCACCATATGGTGGCACGAGCAGGGCCACAGTGCCTCCCTCCCATCAGTCTGTGCCTTTCACTCCATGCTCCCATTGACAGCTGTGGCTGCTTTCCTTGAATCCTTGGGAGATGCCCTCAAAGCTGAGGCTCAGAGGCATATGTCACCTTCTCGTCCAGGCAGACTACAATAAATCCACTCAATTCCCCATGGAAACCCACTCCAGGACTGCAGGTTTGCAAGGCAGGATCCCAGCACCGGGTCCTGAGCACCCCCCTGGGCTGAGAGCCTGATAAAAATGTCCTGATCCAGTTCATTGAGGTCCGTGGCAAAGCGCCCATCCATCCTGGGGAGAACAAAAGTGTTGGGCTTGGCAAATCATTTCCGTTAATGTAGGAGACAATTACTGATGCCTCTTTGCAAATTGCTCTTCTTTGACATTTTTATAATTCAGTAATTTCCAGTTTTGTTCCCATGTTTGCCTCTTTTGTGTGTAGTTTTCCTATTTTTGAGTGCATGGTTCACAACATTTAAACAAACACTAACAACAAATTACCTGCTCAACTGGGTTCTGTGAAAAGGGGCCCTGAAACTTATTTACAAATTAAGCAGACTCGAGCAAGGAGGGAATAGTCATAGGGAGTGATTTGAGGGTGCTCTGCAAATCACGCGTGGTTCTCTCGCCAGAAAAGTCCTGCATTTGGGAGGGGTGAGAGCCCGGCCGTGGAACTCTGTGTATTTCACCCAAGACCTTCTCTCACAGGGAAAAATTTCCACCTGATTTTTATTTTTTTTTTTCCTCTTGATAATTCTCAGTTGAAAAGATCCTTCAGAGAAGTAAATCAATATACGAACAACCCCACACCCGGCCTCACAAGTTCTCACTTATTTTCCCGTTAAAAAAAAAAAATTACTCTGTTTTGTATTGTTTCATTCTCTCCGACTGTAGAAAAATAAATATTGCTTGTTTACTTCCAAAAAAAACACGTTTCATTTTAAATCACATCTAAAGACACAAATTTCTCCACAACTTTCTGAAAAAGGTTTTTTGACACAGAATTGATCACTCCAAATGCAATCTCTCCTCACTTAAAACACATAATTGTTAAGATGGGAAGTAATTGTATACTTTGGTTTTTATTGTATTTTTAATTCTATAAATCTCTGCAGTATTTCGTTGCACGGCAGTTATTACGTACTTCGCCTCGGGCTGATGTTAGATCTGCATCTCAGCATCTTTGGCTAATTCTGTCCTCCCATTTCGATAACTTGATTTAGTTACAGTTGTAAATAAAATTCAAGATGTGCTTTACACCTTATTTTAGAGAAAAAAAGCAGAGTATGGGCTATTTTTAAAGCTGCCTATCCCGGCTGTGTACTGCCACACTTTAAAATTCAGCTGCGCATCCGTTTACACGAGATATTGCTGTGCCAATACCCTTAAAATTATTTATGTCTGGGGTTTTCGCAGCTCGGGATTTTCAGCTCTTTTCGTTGGTCTCCGCATTTTGTTTTTCTCTCAGTTCCCAAAAGATAAAGAGGGCCCTACCAATATTTACAATCGGATTTTGTTGTCTCCTTTCATCGCTGTATTTCGAGATACCTTTAATGTGGTTCCGAACATCTTTAACGTTTAAAAGCTCCTGTTGAACAGAAAAGCACAGACATTCTTGCCCTGCAAGAAGAAATTTTAAATTGGAGTAGGTCTCCCCTGTTTTTGTTTGCTTGTGGGGTTTTACTGTCATTACCGTTACTTTTTGCGCTAAGAAAAACACAAGGTTTAGACTGTGTTTAAGCGCTGTCTGCACTGCAGGTGGAGCGGAGGGATGGGGACTGTCCCTTCCTTCCTTTCTGCTGCGTTTTTGAGTCGAGGCCCCGGCAGAGCCCCTTCCCACCTGGGAGCGCCGGGCGCTGCGGCGGATCCCGGTGTCCCGAGGCAGCGGCAGCGCCGGGACTGCGGCCGGAGCTCTGCGCGGGCACACGCCTCCTGTGCGGGGCTTTGTCAGCCGGGAAACCCCCGCAGGCCTGACCCTTCCCTCCGTCTGTGCGTCCCATCAGCTCGCCGAGGTTTCCCCCGGTGTCCGAGGTGGGCAGAGCCGGTGCGGGCAGGGCCGGGCAGCGCTCCGCGCCAGGCGCGCTTCTCCACGCGCCCCGGGGAAACTCCGGGTAAGAAGAAAGGAAAAAGGAATCCTTGTTGGTGTCGTCGGAAGAAGCGGCTCCGGGGCAGGATGGGCAGAAAGGCCCCGGGGAAGGCGGCGGGGAGCTTGCGTGACACAGAGGAGGAAGGCGGAGGGGAGCTGTCCTCGGGCACTCGAGTTGAGCAAGCCTCTTTCATCTTTTCTGTCGCTTTGGCTTAATTTACCTCTGCCCTCCAACGCCCTGTGAGTTTAATCACATCAGATCTCCTTCAAGCCAGAGCCAAAGACTGGAAAGAACGAAAGAATGAGCAAGCGGATAAAAGACGGGAAGGGAGAGAGGAAGGGAGAGAGAGAGGAAGGAAAGAAGAGAGAAACAGAAAAAGGAAGAAAGAAGGAAACAAAACAAATTAAAAACCAAGGACTTGAGAGAAAGAATAAAAGTAGAAATACTAAATAAATAATCCCTTTATCTTAGGCAAAAAGGAATAGGCAGGTGGTCACAGGGCTTCTGGTGACATTTGACACCGCAGCAGAGATGCTGTAACTCTTCCCTGGGCACATAAGCTCAACCCGCGGGCCGAGCGCGGGTGAATGAAGCTCCTCCGTGGGGCCGAGCGGGACTTCGCCAGCTTCTCCTCACATCTGTGTGTGTGTGAAACCATTTGTAGCACTGACATGCGACACAAACATGCCTCCGTGAGAGCCCGCTCGTCCCTGGGCACATTTGAAATCTAGGTCTGATTGGAGTGTTGTTTTGTTTTAGTTTAGGGCGAGTTTGTTGGTGGAATTGGGGGATTTTTTGAGGGGGAGGAGATACAGTTCTCGGTATGATCCCTTGAAACGAACATTGGGAATGTTTGCTTTGTTGGTTTAGTACCTACAACGTCATGCTGGTTACCAATCTTTTATTCGCATTAGCTCTGCTGTTTGGATGTGAAAGGTGAAGCAGGACGATTCACACCGCTTCCTGGAAGCCTTGGCTAATGGGCACGAATCGATTAGTTGTCAGATCTGCGCCTTCCCCAGGTCATGGCAAGAACCGGGGGGTTCCCGGCGGCTCCGCAGCATCCCTGGCTCCTGCATCGCTCCCAGAGCTGCGGGCGAGCCCTGGAGCCGCAGCCTCGGCGGCCGTGGCAGCCTGCGGGGAGCTGGAGTCTGGTCACCAACCCCACCCGGGCGCTGCGAGCGCCTTCTCGCTTGTTTGCCTGTTTATGGCCCTGTCCCTCCCGTCCGGGCACAGGCAGCGCCGGGCAGAGCCGCGGAGCGGCAGAGGAGAGGCCGGGGCTCCCCTGCCCGCAGCTCCAGGGCTGCTTCGGTCCCGCAGCCCTGCCAAGCCACCCCCGCCCCAGCCGGGGTCACCTGCGGGAATCCCTGGATGGACTCGGGGGTGCGGGACCCCCCTCCCCCCCGAGGAACAGGGGGCTCGGATCAACTAGTTGACAGACTTGTGTCACATTTGAAGCTTTTTTAATGAGCAAATGCGTTCCCTTCCAACCCCCCTTTCTGCCCCATCTACTCTGTTCAGCCTCAAGCTGACTCGGAGGGAGGGATGGGGCAGCGGGGCGGCTTCTCCCGCTGCCGGGGGGAAGGGGAAGGGGAGCTGCTGCCCAGCCCTGCCCCTTGCAGCGCTCAGCGCTTCCACTTCCCAACCTGGCTAACCCAGCGTTCCCGGCTGTTCTCCAGGCATGAAACCATGTCGTGCCCTTCTTTCTCTCGGCCACTGAAAAGGGGCCATCCCCTCGGTCAGTGCCGTGCGTGCTCACCGAGAGCACCCAGGGAGGTGACCAGCAGACATTCAGGCCGACCTGTGTCCCCTTCCCAGGGGACGGGACGAAGGAACACCCGCTGGCCTTCACGGTCAGTCGCAGTCGGGACAGGCCCATGGGAGTCACCGCTAGAAAGCCCTGAGCCTCCCGGAGGCAGGCACGGAGCGTGGCTGCTGCTCGTAGGTGGGCAAAATAGGATTTTTTTTCGGGTCACCCCAGCCCCGGCCGTGACACAAGATGTACAATCCTGGGAGAGACAAGCGGGTCGCCCCAGCCCCATCGGTGGCAGCAAACTCCCCGCAGCGTTTGGGGAATGCCGCTCGGATGTTCAAAGAAGATAAAAAGTAAAACCAAGCCAGCAACACACACACACCCACACCTATCCCAGTGAAGGCGGTGGATAACAGCTAAAGGCAGAGAGAGACCGAGGTCAGAAAGACAATTGTCTTTTATTTTTTTTGTCTTTGCGATTACTTCACTTTCTAAACAACATTCAGGTGAACTATTGGCAGAGGTGGTAAATCCCACGTCATAACCTTCCTAAAATTTATCTACCGGTCCGTACAATTCAAAAACCCGTTCTTAAAAAAAAAAAAAAAAAAAAAAAAAGTCATCCCCAAATTAAGGTTCTACCAGGATTTACACTTCCAAATAACCATCGGGCAGCATCCCGGCACCAAGAAGCTCCGCCGCAGGGAGTGCTAATTTTTCCTAAGCACACCTTTCCCCTTTTAGGGAAAGCAGGCTAATAACTTAAGTTTGTGAAGTCACATGTAGCTTTAAATGGGCATCAACATTAACAATCAGAACCCCGCGCTAATAGCTCCTAAATACCTCGCTAATAGCCCCCACGTGGAAAGAAATCCCCAAGTGTTATAAATTCAGTTTAACGACCAGAAAACCTCCTGGGCAGCAGTGAAATACGTAAACTCCCTTCTCCGAGTTCCCTGTCTTTGATTTATTTTTAACTACAGGCTCATGGGAACGCGGCGCTGGAAAATCACGTCCAGATGTACCTAAAGAGGCGCTTTCTCCGCTGAAACCCCCTCTCCTAAAGGGAGCGAAAAAAAAGAAAAATCTTTGAAATAATTTGAATTTTGGTTTTAGCATGGATCTAATTATAAAAAGAAGGGGCAAAGCGGTGGCTGCGTTTTGTGCAGAGACGTGCAGCGAGGAGGGAGCAGCTCTGAAAATAGAGCGCAGAGGAGCTGGGCTCCTCCGGGGCAGCCTGTGCCGGCTGGAGAGGCAGCAGCTCGGAGCCCGGGACTGCCGGTCTCCATCCCGTGCCCTGGGAAGGGCTGCCGGTCTCCATCCCGTGCCCTGGGAAGGCACCGGGATTGCCCGGAGCCGGGCGGGCTGCGCCCAGCGCTGCCTCTCTGTGCGCCCCAGCTCCTCCTCTTTCGGTGAAATATCGAAGAATGGCTGGAACAGTGGGTTTGCAGGAGGAGGAAAGATAAATGGCCCAAAGAAATGAAGGGGCTTCTCCCAGGTAAGAAATCTTTTGCCTAAGCCTTAGCAGGGACTTTTTAGTGCCTTGAAATGTTTCAATGAAAAACATCTATTTCAGATAACTTTCACAAAGTTTCTTAGCTTTGTGGTTCGGTAATTTTTGATTTTTTTTTTTTCTTTTGAGAATTACATCTGAAATGGATTTGGGAAAGAGAAACAAACATGGCTGTGCTTGCTGCTTGCTCTCATTTCATCTATTCCATCAATAATAGCGAATTCCATACAATAATAGCAAATAATGACAGGATCATTCATCCCCTTTCAATTGTACAATGACGAATTATTCTGGTACAGTAATTTGAGGCTGGATGTACCTGTATAGATTTATTTTAAGATTTTGCTTCCCGATGAGAGATTAACAAATCGCCTGAGCAGCCGCTTGTATGGAGAGTACAAAGCTGTCTGTCCTCGCCTTAGTATTGGGTATTATAATTCAAATCCAATCCTTTTCACCTCGTATTATTGGAAAAAATTGTAGGGAGCTGGCCTTTGTTGCAGGAAATCCCATTTAAAAATTGCTTTATAGGCCATTTACTGCAATCCTCGACATTGATCTCATTACAGCTCCCTCTCACTGCTGTTTATAAATCCTGGTATTTACCAGCCCTTGGCAGCCATGCCTGGTGGCATTGCTTGCTAGGGGCTGTCACTGGGAGGAGGATAAGAAATGGAGGTTAGGTGCTGCTTTCTGGATGGTTTTGTCTGGAGGAAGAACTATTATTTATTGGAACAGTCAGCCAGAAGTAAATCTTGTACTGACTCATCCAGTATAATCTCCCAAACCTCTGGGCTGTCCATTTGTAGAGTACATGGATTTCTGTGCTGGAGCCTTCTCACACAATGGCCTAATTCAGCCAGGAGGGGAAAAACACCCCTCTAGGTGGTGAGTAAGTTGTCAGATTTAATAGTCTGGAGAAAAATGAAGAGGTAAATTAATAGAATTAATCTCAGTTCTGAACTGGCTCCAGAAGCTTTGAAGGGATGTTCTTCTAGAATACATCTCTGGGCAGGACTGTGTGCTTGCAAGTGTGGCTACGTTGCTGATAAGTTGCAGCATCTTCTGGGTACTAGCAAGTGTACAGATAAAGGGAAGAGTTAGGCCTTAAAGCTTGACGTTGTCTTGAAATGGGAAGCTGCAAAACACATGTTGGGTGAAAATGAAACAAAATACAGTGATGAGTGTACTTCTTCTTTCTGTACTACCAGGTAAAGCCACAAATCAAAAAAACAGGCTGAAAGTACCTCTAAGAGTCTTTTTTTTTTTTTTTTTAATGGCAGCTGGATCTAAAACTAAGGAAATATGTGGCTATATTTGAATTCTGAAATAGACAGCATGAAGATTTTAATCCCATTTCTGAATCATAATAACCATAGGATTAGCACAATGGCTATGTTTAAAAAGTTTCTTTTAAATTCACGTGAGAACAGAATTGGTGTTTAGAATAATGGGTTTTTTTATCCCTAGGGAGTGTCTGTACCTGACTCCTAAGTCCTCAGTGGGATTTGCTTGTTGCAGTACTGCCAAGTTGATTTGAGGTTAGCTTTCCTCAGAAGCACAGAGTCTCAAGTTCTCCAGCCAGCATACTGAAGAGAAAAAAAACCAAAAGAAACAAAAAATCCCCACCCCAGACTTGAGGGAAGATCAACAAAATGAGGAGGCAGATCTTTGCATCTTCTATTTACAAGATTTCAAGAGAATGCCAGGTTTGACAATCCATGCCATATAGAATATCTCTAGGGGCTCCTTTATTGTGGTGTGTCTTGTCTGACACAGCTGATTTAGTTCACTGAGTCATCAACAGTTAAACTGTGCTCTTAAGTTCTGGAAGACCAATTCTCTTGTTTGAATTGCAGCACAAGCCCAGAGTGAGGGCTCTTGCACTCCTTGCTAACTAGGGGGTAGCCTAAGGTGAGGAATTCTCCTTAATGCTTTTCCATTTTAAGAGGCTAATTAAAGGCAGAAAACAAACAAGACTGGAGCCAAGATCTCCTGGGTGTGAAATCTGTCATTGTGTGCTGGAGATTTTCTCTCCATTTTCAATTTGTCTGTTTTGTTGCATTTCTTCTCCTCATGCTTGTTTATTATACTTATTTCTAGTTCGTGCTATGAAGCTCCCTATCAGATTGATTGTTCCTATATTATGAGTCTCTCCTGCACAAAATGGTCAGAACAAGTTGCTGAATAGTTAAATGGATTTTTATGTATTTCAGTTTTTGCCCACTGTGTCCTTTCACTGAACATCACTGCGTGCAGCTGCATCTTGTTTACTTCCTTTCATCACAGGAGTGTTGTTTACACACATTGGTGAGATTTCCTGGAGCCTTCTCCAGGCTGAACAGTTCCAGATCTCTCAGCTTCTCAGAGAATCATCAAAATTGGAAGAGACCTTTAAGATCATCCAGTCCAACCACCAACCCAGCACTGCCCCTGTAACCTGTAAACCACTAAACCCCATCACCCACTGCCAGAACCAGACATCTCCTGAACACCTTCAGGTTTAATGACAGCTATTTCAGTCTCTTCATTGTCTTTGTGGCCCTTCACCAGACTCACACCAGTAAAAGGCCATGTCTCATCATGGGGAGCCCAGACCTGGACCCAGCGCTCCAGATGTGTCCTGCCATTGTTGGGCCAAAGGGAATGATCATCTCCTTTGACCTGTTGGCAAATTCAACTTTAGGATCACACTCCTGCATTCTCAGAGTCTCTAAATTCCTCCTAGGTCATCTGTCCTGGCTCCTTTTTAAATTTCTTCATGAGCTCCTTGTTCATCCATGCATTTCTCATGTAGCTTTTAATTTTCCACACATTGAGTTGGACTGTTCTTAAGGCTGAAGGAGACTGAAAATCAGTCTGCTCTCCTGGGACTCTTAATTTTTATTTATTTTTCTCCTCTCTCTAGGAAAATATCCTGTGGGATTCTGCCAAGTAGGTACCTGAAAGAGCCGGAGTCTGTTGGGTTGTGATCCTGCCAGTTGTTCTTTTCCTTCCCATGAGGACCTTCAACTTCACAATTTCATGGTTGCTGCAACCAAGACTGCCCTCAGCCCTCTCGTCCCTGACAGCCCTTCATCATTTGCAAGGATAAGGTTTCAGAAGGGTGTCTCCTCTCACCTGTCCCTTCACCAAGAGGGTGTCAAGAAGTTATCATTAATGCATCTTGAAAGCAGCCAGGATCCCTTGTACCCTGTTGTGTTGCCCTTTTGGCAGTAATTGTAGTAGTTAAACCTTACTATGAGCACTTTATAATATAAATTATTAAATAAATCGATTGCAATGATAAACTATTTTTAAAAACTAAAGAGAAAAAATGTGGTCCTTATTCAAACTGATATTTTAAATTTAAACTTGCCTACCTAGGTGTAGGTAATGAACTACTAAATGGAAATTACCATGTTTTTTGTGGTGAAAAAATGGACCAAATTCAAAGGAAAGCTGTACCTCCTACAAAATACTGTGTTCTAGTGAGACATGACACAAATTTGTTATATTACAGAGGGTTTTCCAGTTAGGACCCAGCTGAGGGTACCTGGATTAAAACTAGAGGATCTGTGCTAGGTTCACCCTGCCTGGCAGGTGGGCTCTAATCCATCTTCTTCCTCATTTCCCCTCAGTAGGATGGGGGTGAGAATTAAAAGGACAACTTTATGGGTTGAGATAAAGGCATTCAGTAAGTGAAATAAAAATTTAAAAAGCAAGTGCTTATATTTACATCAGTATCAGCAGACCAATACTGTGATGCTCATCAAGTAACAGCTTCTTTGAAGAAAACACTCTGCAGTTTTATTGCCAAGTGTGCTACTGCAGGGTCTGGAATGTCTCTTTATGGGTCAGATGTCCATCTGTGCCCTCTCCCAAACCCCTGCTCACCTCCTGCCTGCCCCTTGCAGGGGCAGAGTGAGAAGCAGAGGAAGCCTTTATGCTGTGAATCTGATGAATGCTGTGCATTGGTCAGCAATATCTAAAGCACTGGTGTGATATTTGTGCTTTTTGGGGCACAAATACACAACACAGCATCGCATGGGCTGCTGTGAAGAAAATTATCTCCCCCTCAGCCAGACCTCAGTACAAGGCTTTATGCTGTTTTTGGGGAGAAAAAAAAATTGAAAAGCTGGCCTGATCATCATAGCTGTTGTGTGTTTGGGGTTTTTTTTTTGTAACAGATATGATGAATGGCTTATTCATTAAAAATTCAATGACAGATGAGAGTAATAATATTTGATAGAAATAATAATATGGCTTGACTTCAGTAGCAGCTCCTGGCTAGTTGGGAACTTGGGAAGTAGGGCTCAAGGTGAGCAGAAGAAATCATGCTCCTCCTGGAACAGGATCTCTCCATGGGCATTTGGGTGGAATGGGATGTCAGTGTTAGTGATCATATGGGAAGAGTCCAAGACAGGTCAGTTTGGTAAGATCTGACCTACTAATTTAAACACCCTTTTATAGACACAGTGAGTAAGAGATTCAGGTAAAAGTGGCTTTTGTCTCTTACTTGAAAGCTTTCTTTGGCTTAATTAGCTGTCTCTAATATTTAATGCCTTGTGTTTCTAGAGTGTCCCTCTCCCTCTGAGCTGTTGCTTTGCTCAGCTTTCTGTTCACTGGTAAACTCGGAACAAATCCTCAGTTTCATACAGTCCNACCAGTGCTTCATCACATTATTGGCATGATGGTGAAAGAGAGCTGATAAACTTGTGTTTAAATTGCATGAAAATTATGCAAGTTTGTACCTTCATTTTGGAATATTTTATGTGAGAATGACTTTTTTGGGGGGGGAATTAATTTTATTCAAAAGTTAAAAGAATTCTCAGATTATAATTAAAGTTATATGATCATTAAAAAGTGGTGGTTTTTTCTTTGAAAATAATCTCTCTTTTGTGCAAATCAGGGTAGGAATACAAAAATTTGGGGAATCTTTTGTTTTTTTGTCTGAGTTTTTTTTTTTTGAAGGGACAT
>VZTT01001887.1:63023-88727 GCA_013400855.1 Buphagus erythrorhynchus
TTTTTTTGAAGGGACATAGTATCCATGGATATGTTGAAGAGATTAAAATGTGTTTCAAATGGCTTTTACTTTTAATGGCGGTATTTATTAGTCTTGCTCAGTGGGATGAAGCAAGCAGAGCTAACACAATAATTTTCATTAAAATATACTTTGATGGCTTTTTTTATTTGGTATTTTTCAAAATACTTTAACATCTCTCCAAACACAGAATAAAAAGACAGTTTATTCCCTCAACAATTCAAAATTTAAACAATTCCAAAATGATCAGCAGAACCTGAAACCTCTGAAGCCTTTCAGCCTGCTGACTGCGTGGTTGTGTGTTTCAGCAGGATAATATGATATAGCTCTGGTCCTGTGTGTGATGCCACAGGAGCCACTTCATCTTATCAATAAGGTCACTAATGCAAAACAGCAATATTGCTTTTAGAAGCAATATTCCCAAAACTTCACAGAAGTCCACAATCCATGAGAGCACAGCTCAGCTGTCTGCAGCAGGTGCTGCATCTCACCTGAGTGCCTCAAACGTGTCCACCCCTTGAAGGCACTCAGTTGCCTGATGACTGACCTGCTGGCCCTGTGGTTTGCAGAAAGAGTGAAGGCTTTCCTAGGCATGTTTGCAGAAATATTTAACAGGTAATGTGAGCAGACTTTAGGAAGTCAACACAGTTGTTCCTCTACCAAAGTAAAAATCAAGGTTTGTAGCTTCCAGAGTGTGTGACACCCCAGGGCTTCAGTCTGCCTTACCCAAGTTGGGGGTTCTTTTGTCCCAGGCTGGCACTCAACCATGTGTGTGGCTGTGGCTCCAAGAAGGTGGCTGCTTTAGCACCTGAGAGCACCTGCCTGCAGCTGAGAGAAGCATACCATGAACAATGTGAGATAAAGATGCTGATGGCTGGAGGTCTTCTGCCTTCTGCTGCTGGACATCATCCCGAGGCTGGCTGGATCTCCCCTGTGCATGGTGAAAGCCACATAAGGCATTTCCCAAAGGCTGTGTGCTGCTTGCAGCCTGAATGCCAGAGGGTCTTGCACAGTTCAGCAGGATTCACACCTTTGGCTTAATCTATCTTGAGCCCCTCCAGGTACTGAAAACTTTCACCATGTGGGTGGGATTTCTTCATGACTGCATGCAACAGGCTGCTCTCCTCGTGGGACGTCCATCATGGACATCCTGCAGAGCCCTGCTCTCCCTGTAGCTGCCTGTCCTCTCTGGGAGACAGAAACACAATGTATTTTTCTCTTACTACCCTTATTGATTTAAAAAACAGAGGATAATTTAGAAAATACAGATACTTCCAGTCCATGACTGAGCACACCCCCAACACAGCAGGGTTATATTTGTGAGTGTGAAATATTGGCAATCATGCATCTGTCCTGGACCAACTGAGCATTTCTCTGAAATTTAGGTAAAGCTCAGGATCATCTCACCTACTTTCCCCACATATCACCTAGTAATGAGCCCCTCTTTTTGCTGGCTGGTGGCACTGTTGTCCCCAAGAGACCAATGGTGAATGTTTGGGGTTGGGGTTACTGCCCCATCAGCCTGCCCACTCTGCCCAGGCCCAAAGGAGATGCTATTTTGGGAGGCATCATGACCCAGCCTGGTTGGGAAAACACCTATTTTAGGAACCAAGCAACCTTTAAATGCTGTGTCCTTACATGTGCACTAAATGTGTGCATGAATCACTTAGAGGGAAAAAAAAAGACCATTTTGGCAAGTTTACATACTGTGTAATTAAGAACAACAATACGGCGTTAGCAACAGCAGATCAAAGAGCTAGTGCCAGTGTAAATGGTAAGGAATGTCTATTCTGAGGTTTTCCAAGAATTGTACAGTCAGCATTATTTCTTAAGTTCATTGACAGTACAGTATAATAGAAGTTACATAGTCACTGACTGGTAATACATGTAAGAAAAAGTTGGGTGGGATTTTTTAAAGCATCAGAGAAAGAAAAATGCCTACTTTGGTAATCTCATCTATGGGCACTCAACGTGTTTCTTCCTTCACTTCAGCAAAGCAATGCTCTGTTAGAGGGGCACTACTGTACAAGGATGTAAACTTAATCATTTTGGGGGGGGCGTATTTTTTTGCAGATATTTATAATTTTAGATCGCTGAGTTCACAGTTTTTGAATCATTGAATGACTTCATGATCAGCAGGCTCCTAAGAGGAGCATTTAGATAATACTTACATCTTTCCTTACAGAAAGCCACTGGCAGCAGGGCTGGCTAAACATGAATCCAGCCAGGGTTAGGCAATGCAAAGGGTGGAGAAATACTTCCATACCATCCCATGCCTGGATGCCTATGGGAATTTAGCAGATAGTTTGTTTTCTACTAGCAACCTTTCTGTTGAAGAAAGATACCAAGGCAGGAAGAAAAACTAGCCCTGGATTCTGGGATTTTTCTTGATTCCAGTGGATGCTGTTGACAGTATTCTTGGCTTCGTGTTGTGTCCACCAAACTCTGTAGCTTTTCTTATGAGATTTCAGTCTTTCTTGATGGCATGGTATTAATCAGGATTCAAATAATACTTAGATTTCTGTGCATATTTTACTTCAGTCAAAATCAAGTTGTTGACAAAAAGAGAGTTATAGAAGCAGAAGGTTTGTTTTTTTCCAAAGCCTTGCCTCACTTTTACTATCCAAAATGTGTAGGAAAACTCAAGGGCCAGATTTGTGTCCATAGATTTCTCAAGCAAGTAGGCTCTGTGCTCCATACTGGGGAGAGCTGAGGCTTGATCAGGGACACTAGTGCAGCTGATTGCCCTGAAAGAAAACCCTCCTGTTTATCAACTGGCTTATGTCAAGGAAGTGCTAAAAGGAATTTTCCAGCTGTTGCTCCTGAATGCCAAAACTCACCAAGCTGAATTTATTCATCTACCTGACTATATGAGAGAGCAAAACCGATCTGTCATGTCTGATCTTGCCTTTGCAAATGATCCACACATTAGGACCATAGGTCAGGGAAAGAAAAGCCAAATGAGCAACATTTTTCTGAACCAGTTTCCCTGCTGAGAAAGTTGTGTAAGAATGATGCCTTAGGCAGGCTACCTACTTCTCTGGGTGAGCAGCTGAAAATTGCATTTGGGGTCCCTCACCTTTGTTCTGCATTTGTTCCTTCACTGCCTTGTGCTGAGCAGGAGACCCAGGGCTGGTGCCCTCTTTAAAATGCAGCTGATTTCTGACAAGCCCATAATGGAGTTGTCAGCTGCCTCCTGTGACCAAACTAAGTGGTTTCTCATCACAGAAGCTTATATACTCCTGTAGTCTTCAGGTCATGATGAATCAATGATAGGTGTTTGGAAAGTGTTTAGGAAAAATTTAAAAGAAATTGAAAGCCGGCTTCAGTACTGGCATAAAGCTCAAACTTGGTCTTCTTAAATTGTGCATCAAGGAAAAAAACTCAGAGTGTTTACAAAGAAAGCACAAGGTGTTGCTAAGAGCAGTAGCAATATGTCTGACTATGTTATTTATCCAGCAAGGCATTCTTCCTGGATAAAAGCACTGCAAGACAATGCAGTACTCACCTCTAGGTTAAGTGTTCAGAATCCAAAGACAAAATTCTCTCTTAAGTTGGTAGCAAAATTCTTTAGCTTTAGTGGGAGCAGGTGAGACTCACTGTATTTTCCTTTTAAAGAACCCCAAATGTTACAATGGTTACTTTATGGCAACAACAAAATGAGTCGCTTGTCTCAGTCTATCAATCAAGTTCCTAATGGACACGTGTCCACATATAAAAAAAAAAATCCCAATTAGCGTTAATTGGCATCCTTGCCTGCAGTTTTTGTGGAGAATTCAGTAATAGGCATGGGAGCAGAACTCCCTCCATTTCACCCCAAGAAAGGTCTCCCCAGCAGACCAAAAAGCTCTTGGCGCTGGCACTAGGAACCTTCGTTACCATTACAGGGGCCATGTACAGGACCTTGGCTCTTGGGGCTGGCACTGGGGTCCCATGAATATGAAAAACCCCTTGTGCTGCTGGGTGTTCACAGGCTGGTGTTTCTAGTTGGCCCTGGAGAGCTGGGGACATCTGGGGACAGTGCTGGAAGTAGCTGTCTGGGGCATGGCATGCTGCCCTAAAACATCCTATGGTAGGAGAAAGTGTTTCTTCCCTGAAATAGGGAGGTGAACAGCAGAACAAGAATTAGCTGTTCTGGAGATCTTCTCCATCTGCCAGTCCTTCACCAGGTATTGTGCCACAGGAGTAAAAGACTATTATTGATAATAATCACACAGCACTTTTTTAACATGTTTGATTGGCTGTTTGCTTCCTTTCAAAGCTGACTGTCCTCTTGACAGCAACGTGTTTAAGATCATGGTTTGCACACTGTGCAGTGTTACAGACACTGACTTAGCAGGAGAGCAGGCTTAAAGCCTCTTCCTCTGGGAAAAAGACTGTAGAGCAACAATCAGCCCATGCCCACTGCTGAAAAGCCATTTTCTTGATTGTCACAGGGACTGGAGGATGCCCTTGAGTAACCTCTGAAAGTTGAGAGAAATGGTGTTCTTCCATCATTTGGATGGCTTTAGATTTTCAAAGGCTTTATAAAGTAAGAACAGAGAAAACTGCTGTGGATGATTTTCCATAGAGTCAAACACCATTGCTTTTAGATACTTTCCAGGCCTGATTTAAGGGCAGGTTGGAAGGGGCTCTGAGCAACCTGTTCCAGTAGAAGGTGTCCCTGTCTACAGCAGGGGCTTGGAACAAGATGGTCTTTAGGGTCCCTTCCAGCCCAAACCGTTCTATGATTCATTAACCACTTAACTTTAAGCACATGATAAAGTGAAACAAGGGGTGAGATCTAGAAGCAGACCCTCACACCACACCTGCTGTTGCCCCTTTGCTTTCTGGCTGCCAATTTACTCTGATCCACCCCGTACTCAGAAGTCAGCAATGACACAGAAAGGGAAGTTGAAAGAAGTGATTTCCCTTCCTGGCTTTGGCTGCCTTCTGATAATAGCCATGGTCTTCACTTTTCTCCTGTCTTTATTTATTTTTTTTTTTTTTTTGGTTGTTTTTTTGTTTTGGTTTGGTTTGAGGTTTTTGGTTTGGTTTTTGTTTGGGTTTTTATGTGTGTTATTACAGTTCAATCTTGTTCAGTCAGCTGTCACTAGCTCGTGCCTGCCAGTGGCACTGCTGATGCAGACCAGCCACACAAGCTAAACTGGCACACATGTGGCAGGGCTGGACTGTCCGGACAGGTTATTGGGTTGGACTCATTTCTGCAACAGTGGCTGAGGAGGAAAAGATAAAATGAGAAACAGAAGCTGAAATTTTATTCAGTTTCCTCCATCTTGGTACTTGCATTTGTTTGTTTTACAAGAAACAGAAATCTGGTTTCAGTAGCAACATAAGGTCTCAGGCAGAGTTTTCTTCTTCCTGTACATAAATGGGAGTTAATGTTGATTTAACAGGACAGCAGCAGTCTGTCAAACTGGACCAAAGAGGATAAGATTAACATAAATGTCACTTAAATTTTAAGTAATTTTTTTATTTGTACTTCCTGAAAAAGACCATCATTGAAAAAGACCATACATTGCCTTATTTGCCACAGTGAAATTTATACAGTTTTATTTTTCCTCCTGCTCCAAGAAAACAATAATTTGAAGTGCAAGTTAAACACAGTTTTAAACAAACACAAGTAACATGTTTGTAAGTACCTTGTTGTACATTGATACATTTATAGCTATACCATACTATAGCTATACCAACTTCTACCCAGACACACAAATTAACACACATAAAACAATGCAGGTGGAAGACACTTATAATTAATTCAGTAAAATAGAAAATAGAGTTAATTTCCCCTCACATATTCTGCCTAATAATTTACATCAGTGATTATAAAAATAAATTACGACATTAAAATAATTTAGAAATAACCATATTTCACCTTTAGTTTTCTGAACTTCTGTGACTGTGAGTCAAAGTGGGAATTCCAGCAGGCTTCTGGCTTTCCTGTCCTCTGGGTTGCAGCTGGGATATGTTGGTGTTTCTGACAGTTCTTTTCCAAAGCAATGGTTGTAACAGCATCACAATATCTCATATTCTCTACTGATTTTTTTCTTGTTTTCAGGAAGCCTCTGCCCCATGGCTCTGCAAAAGAAGCAGGAAAATCCATTTGGTCCTTGGGACTATTGTGTCACATCACCAGACTGAACTTTCAGTGGGCATTCGTCTATCTGTGGAATATGATCTTCATAACAAAACACACATTAATGCTTTTTGTCTGAGGCCAGGAGTAGTGTCTCTCATAATCAGTGTTGTCTATGAGCATAATGATTCATTAATTCTTATCTCCTGTTGTACTTACAGTGGTAAAAGTGAGATTAAATTTGGGCTCAGAAAATATTCCACTAATGCAGCTGCAATCAATGTCATAGCAATGGCAATAATAAGAAACATACAAAACACATAGTGTTTATTTATACTATAAATACTGAACAAGTGTTTATTTAAAATAGAACTCCAGAGGCAGAAATATGAATTTAAAAGCATAAATCTCATCTAACTCGATCTAGTTCAAAAACTATTGGTAGTATTCCTTCTTATGAGGATTTTAAAGTCTCTGAAAAATGAGTTTGACCTAAATTAGAATATATAAATGTTATTTTTTTTTAACAGAAATCTTCCCAACCCAGTCTAGGTTGAAGAAAATACTTTTTTAGTAGTTTAGAGCAATATAATTATTTACCTTTACTATTTAAAATAAAAATCTAATATTAACTGGAATATGAAAATAAAAATTCATTCATAAGACAACCCCAAACATTTTTCTATGCTGTGCCGAGAAAACTGGAAATTCTTCTGCATAAAAAAAAATATATTTTGTTGAATTCATGTTTTTGACTGATTAAGTTTTTCATTAAGTAACTTGGACAGCTTTTGGCTGAGCATTAATCAGATTAAGACATGCTAAAAAATTAAAGTTCTTGATTTACGGGGCAGAGACTAACTAAGATGTGTTCAGATGTATTTTGAATTCTGAATTACTGGATGAATTCTTTGTATGTAGATAGGCTTACAGTAACAGCCCTTCTGTCTTTAAAATTTATTGACCACATCACTTCATATAAAATCATTTCATGCTTTCTATGCTGAATTTCAATAGATAGAAGACTCCAGCTCCAAATCAAACACTTGAATGAATACCTGAAAGTGCTCAGAAGGTTTTTATTTATTCACAGAGGGAGCACTGAGCAATCAGGATTTCTAAGAAACTTCAGAAAATTGATGAAAGGAGATAAATGCATTGGAACAAATCTGATTCTGCAGATTTCCTGTGGCTTGCCTGTAAGGGTGGAACACCCAGGGGTATCTCAGCTTCCTGGCACAGGGTGGGTGCACTGATCTGCTGGGCTTACACCCACCAAAGTCCACGTGTCTTATGTAAATTTTCACTGTACTCCTGCAGCATCACTGTACTCTTTTTCCTCAGTTTCCTCTCAGGCTTTATCTCTACTACTCTTTCCCAAAGCTTCTCATTTTTTGATTGTTTCAAGGCTTGTGTTCTTCTCTTTCGTTTGCTAGTTGAGGCACACACCTGCATGTACTGAGATTTTAAATGTTGCAGTCCCTGTATCTGGGTAAAAAAAGTGAAGAAATGCGTAATGTTCATCAACAAAAGAGGAGACAGCATTTATCTTCCTCCGTTTTCTCACCAGTGTACAACAGTATACAACATCTGTAGATTTTTCGAGGTTATGTCAGTTTTGGGGCATATATTAATACTGCCCATATGAATATTTTTTTCCACATTCTGAAGTTTTAACAGATCTAAGCGGTTTTACATTCACCTCAGCTGGTTCAAGAGCCACAAATAGTCTCTTCCACAAAAGCAGATTCTCTTTTTCCAGTTTATTTCCTGAAATTCTCTTTCCCTGTGTGTCTCCTTCCTCTCGGCATTTAGTGACTTTTTTTCCCTTGGCGTTTCTGACCTTGAAATCCAATCCCCACTGACAAACTTGCCTTTTGCTAGTGAGGAGCACCACAATCCCTGAATGCTCCTCCTTGTGTGAGTGTTTAGCAGTCTTCTGCTGCTCCTGGTCACAGACATATGCAGGGTCTGCCAACATCTGCTGGGTCTCAGTTATGCAGGAATGTTATGAGTACTCGGAATAAAGCAGATTCAGAAATTCCCTGAATCAGAATTCAGAGATCAGACATTGATTACATAAATTGTAGTGTCATCTTTTTTCCTAGGGGAGCAGTACATAGAAGGCTGTCAGAGCGTTTGTCTTGGATCCTAATCATCAAGAAAAATGAAAAAAAAAATTTAAGGAATTTACCAGTTTAAAAGTTCTGATAATGTACCAGATGGTCTTGGAGGTCCCTTTTAATCTGGTGTCCTATAAGTTCTTTTTCTTCAACTAATTGTCATTGTATCAAAATCCCTCAAAGCAAATTCTTCCCTTTGTCCTTCCTGAAGCATGGGGAAGTCTTCTCTAGGACTTGTAATATCCAATGTCAGACACAACGTACTACCATAATGATAGGGGAGGTTATATATATAATATTCCTTCCTCTGCTAGCTTCCCCTTGTAGTCCTTACAAAACAGGGTAGAATCCAACTCTCTCCAGTGTGTTTCTTGAGGTTTTTCTTTCATTTACAGCCTAAGAACCATAAGAGTGTTTTCTAACTGGAAATCAGGAAAATGAGTCGGGCATATTGTTAGGAAATTCTGCTCATAAAGTGCTGTAGAATTGCAAAGTATTCCTGACCCCACACAGTGCCAGGCATAGAAATAAAATTTTCACTGACTTCCTCTGCTGTTAACTAGACCAAAACTTCTCCAGTGGAAACATGCACATAATTCATGAAAATATTGTTTGTCTTTCCTTTGTTGTATAGCCATGCTCATGTTCTTTTCTTTTTCAGGGATATCAGAGATGACAGATGCAAACAAACTGACAGCTGCTCTGCAACTCTCTGCTGGCTTCATGGTCTTGAATTTAGGCAGATTCAGTATAAAGGTAGAGGTAACAAACACATAGGCAACCACTGTATGGGTCACAATGCAGTAAAAAATATAAGATTGTCTTTTCTGTTGCTGTCTTTTCAGTCTGAGAGATGAGCTAGAGGTTGGTAGCAAACTGTAGTCAGATTTTCTAAAAAGAAATGGTGGCTATATTACAGTATAAATCCTATTCAAATGCATGAGAGAGGTATTATCCCTTTTCACCAAGGACCAGGGAATAAAAAATCAGTGTGTGTTTTGTATCTGAACATAGGGTGCTGAAGTCTGTGTTCAGAGCTGGATTTTATAGTTTAAAGATTTCTGAAAAGGAAGCAGTAGGAAACAGAGAAATTGGAAAAGAATGTGAAAAGAATAATTTATGGGGGGAAAATAAAAGGCAACAGAGAACTAAGCCAGACAAACCCAAACTGCAAAGAAAAGAGGTTTTAACCACCATGGTTTTCAGCAGGGGAATGTCCTACCAAAGTCAGCCATGTCAGGTCCATCTTTCACGACCTGATGGAAGACAGCCTGCTTTTCTACAGGAGGCAATTCTGCCCCATAGAAATGGTGCCTCAGCCCAGCTCAGGTTAATCAGTTCAGCAGGACAGAAAGCAAACAAGTGCATTTGCAGAGGAATGTTAGACCAAGCAGAGCCCCTGACCCAAACCTCCTTGTATTTCTGCATTTAAAAGCTAATAGAAACCACCACCCACCTCCAACTGGAAAAATAATAAATCACAGTTATCCTTGGCTGTTGGTCACTGCTGGCAAATGGGGTAGATTTCCCTGTACAGAAATTCCAGTCTCTACTGGATTCATCCAAGAGTTTTCCTGTTCTGGCAGAATAACGGGTCTTACTTTGAATGAGTTTTTGCCACTTAGATCAATAGAGAATAGTCTTTGGATTTTAAGTCAAGGAAGAAAAAAAGAAAGAAAAATAAAAATAAACAGTTCTTTTTATTCATGGAAACCAAGGAGCTAAGTTGCTCTTGTAAAACGGAGGACCAGAGACTGCAATTACTGTGTATTTTTCAAGAGCATTTGGCAGGTTAGCTGGTGCTGAATAGTGATGACAAAATGTTCAACAGACCAAAAATATTCCATCTGTTCACTAAAAGATGGGATTCTGTGAAGCAAGACAAATAACAGGAAATCCAGAATTCTTTCCCTCCTCAAGACATTTCGACACTAGCATCTCAACCCAGTCACTTAACTAGTATTAAAAATCATTAAACCCGGTCTTTGAAACCAATTACAGCTAGCCCAGGTCTCAGCAGAGAGGGAGACCAGAACATTCCTCTGGAAGATCTGGCTCAGATCCAGAGACCTGAAAGCACTTGGAGTTTTGATCTTAGCCCCTGGGAACGGCTGCCGACGCTGAGGGAAGAATTACAAGCCACAAAAGTTTAGATAGTGTTGAAATAAAGTAGTTGTAGGGTGAAATTTAAAAATGTACAGGGGGGTGGGTACAGGGGGGTCTGAGGGGACAAGATGGAGGAACCTGGGCGTGCCCTGTCCTTCTTCCTTCTTCCTCTTACCCTCCATCTTCCTCTGGGGTGGTGGCATGCTTTGATTGGGTTTTACTGGGAGCACACAGTTCAGTGTTAGCGATAGGTATTGGTATAGATTTGTAAACATAGTATACGTAAATTTCTGTATAAAAACTTGTGCCATCCCCCTGAGCGGGGAGAACCTCGTGTTCTGCGGTGCTAGACGGACCTGCAGTGCTGCCGGACACCACCTTCTAAGATAAGAACACAATAAACCAAATTTCTGAGAACGAGAACTGATCCTTCAGTCTGCTTCATTAGAGAAAACAGAGAGACCGAGAGCTGGGAAAGAATTCCCTGGATCTTGGGGTCAAACTGACCTCGAGTCCCCACACGGCAGGGCAGCCGCAGCTCCGCTGTGAGGAGCCCGCGCTGTCTGAGGCGGGCGGGCTGTGTGGGCTTTGCCGAGCTCGGCCTCCCAGCGCTGCCCTCCCCGCGCCGTGCGGAATTACAGTGTGCAACAGGAGGGGAAAGGGGCTGCTTACCCAACAGTACCATTTCATGGCTGCTTTTGACAGCAACGCTCGCAAAAGCTGTGAAAAATTCTCTCCAGGGAATCCCTGGGACTTCCTTGAAGAAGAGTTGGGTAAAACAGACCTTTCTGAGATGCCTGTCACCTCCAGCCCTGTGAGCTCCTGACATGTCAAAACTGGAGACAAGTGTTAGCTGTCCTTCTGGCAGAAATGCCCAGACTTTGAGCTGTTTGTGCTGCTAGATTGTTTTACCAGGCAAATGTTTCACAAGCCTAGTTTGGGTAAATTAAGTGGCTTTCTTTGGAGAACATTGCCTTTGGAGCACAATGTGTGCTCCCGAGGAAAAGGGCCAAGAACTCCAGTCAATGTTTCTGTTCCCCCACCCCTTTTTTTTTTTTTTTCTTTTCGTTTTTTTTTTTAACCCACTCAGGTAGGCCTTACTCTGCTTGTTTTCTCACCTTTCAAGTCCTTCAGCTGCTCCTGGAGCAGACACACAAACATCTTTCTGCTTTATCCTTACTCTGCCTCTCCCTGTATGGATATTTGAACAAGTGTTTAGGCTATTTCAAAGTAAAGCTGATGAGGATTATCTTCTCTAAGCGGTGCAGGAGAGCACTGCTTCATATCATTACATCTGCATATTCATTACAAATACATGTAAAATTTGCACTGTTTGATTAGAATTCCTGTTAATCTAGCTAGAAAATTATTTTATAGAAATAGAACATCAGGAAACAATCTTCCCTGCTTCAATTTCACATCTCTGCTTGTGCTTCTGCTTCTCTGGTAGTAAAGCATGCACATGCAAATACTCATCGTGATGCCCTTCCAAAACCTCCCTTGCCTCTAGCCCTGATCCCATCTCATACTGCTTCTCAGCAAAGACAGTTGCAATTTATACCCGTTTCCAACCATTTCAAACTGACACTTTTAATTCATCTCACTGTAGTTACCAAGGGCTTAGCACCGAGAAAAGAAAAAAGGAAGTAAAGGAATGGATACTGCAGTCTCCAAATTATCTGTATCCTGTGACTGCTTTGAGCTGTGTAACCCCACCGTGGCATTGCTTGTATTTCTAGGTAAAATTATTTCCTTTCTCCCAGGAAAGGGAAAAAAAGTCTGAAGATTCCTTTTCTGCAGTACTTGAGAATTTATTTGATTGCAGTAACCAGCCTGCAGCCCATTTATAGTGGCAGCAGAGGGGACTCAACCAAGGAAGGCAGAGCCACAGTGGTTCCTGGTGTCCAGGCTTGCTGATGGTGGGATCAGCTGTCTCCTGACACTGAATACTACATAGCTGCACACAGCAAAGTTGGTATTTCACTGAAAAAGACAGGTTCAGACATTAAGGCTTTGAAAGCTGTATGGAGATGTTAAAATCAAGTGGCTTTATGGTAAAGATTTTAAGGATAAAATTGTAATTGTAACAATTGACCCTATCCCTCTGGTAGGTACTGTTTTTCCTTGGGGAGGGACACCAAAACTCTCCTGAGTCATTTCCACCCAGCTTCAGGACCATAAAAACTCATGCCTAAGTAGGACATCACTCTCCCAGGTGCTGCATCATCCCTCAGCAGGATGTGATGATGTCAGATTTATATCCTGTTAGCCAGAGCTCTTCAGGTAGCAAGAGCAAGAACCACCAGTTTTGTGGTTCGAAATCACAACAGGGTTGCTTTTTCTTTATCTTTTTTTTTTTTTTTNNTTTTTTTTTTTTTTTTTTTTTTTTTTTGTTTGTTTGTTTGTTTCATTTTAGACTCAGAAAGGAGTGTCAAAAAAGGAAATTGTGGGGGAAAGCTCAGCCTCTCTCTGAATGGAAATTAAACTGAAGTCCATGTGAAATCATTAGAAGACAATTCTATGATGTTGCCAATTATTTGTTCACATTGTGAATCACTCAGAAAAATACACTGAGATGCTGCATGCAGACAAAAACAGAATTTTAACTAGAATAAATGCATTTCTCTCAATGAAACCATGCTACTTTTTTTCTTGACAAAACATAATGTATTTTTAAGGAGAGATTATTGTTTAAGCAGTGTACTTTTCACTAACATCTGCATAGAGGTGTCTCTTTTGGGATAAGATCTTGTTTATAAATGGGGCAGGCATTCTTAGCAGTCAGGAACAAAGAAAAGCGTTTTTATTAGCAGCAGGAACCACATGAACAGCTTTGACCTCAATTTAGGATTTAGCTTATCATTTCACACAGAGGCTTGCATCAAGAATTTGACACTGGTGCCCTTTTCTAATTTGTAAAGCAAACTAAAGGGAAAATAATGGAGTACGGATAAGTGCTGTTCATGAACCACTGAGCAGGCTCTATTCCATTCTGTCCGAATTACTCCACAATCAGTCAGAAATCTCACGACAGACTAGGTTGTCTTTTTGTTGTTTTTATTCCTCTAGGAAAAAAAAAAAAAAAAAAAAAAGGCAAATTAAACGGCCAGGCCTGTCTGTCCGTATCCTGCTGGCGATGAGGAATATTGTGGAATCGGCATTCCTTGCAGTCACTGCTGCCTCTGCGGAGGGAAGCGGGCAGAACGCTCTCCTGCGGATGTTGGAGCTCCTGCGATCGCGGAGCAGCCCAGGGCTGGGTCCCGAGCGTGCTAAAGCCCGGACAGCTTTGCTCCAATTGGCTCCATGACATTCCCTGCTCGGCCGTGATCCTAATGGCTTGGGACTGCCTGAATTCTCCTAACCCCAGCAATTAGTTTCCGTTTTCTAGAACCCAGCTCACTTGAAGTGTTATTCTTTGCGTGCAGAGGGCGTGTTGGAGCTGGGGCTTAACCAGCCCCGCTGTGTGAATTGTCTCTCAGGCAAAGCCACAGAGCCCCCCGTGCTGACTCAGCCGGGTTTTTGTCCCCGACGGCAACACAAAAAAGCTTCACAGATTTCACTGGGTTTTCCTGATCAAAAGAGCTGTGTAATAACAAAATTGTACAAATTATCTTAGCGGATATGTCATGTATTGGCATCTCAGCCAGGGAGAATTTTAGTCTTTCTCTTCTCTTCATCTAAAACACAGCACAAGGCAAGCTCTGAGTTATCTGATTCCCTCCACCCAGATATTATATCACCCATTTACACACCAAGATCCCATCCCTATGTGCCAAAGCAGCATCACAAATTAAAATTTTTTTCCAGTCACATTTACATGGGCAGCCCTTCCCCAATCCTGTACTCTCCTGGCACTGGCAGCTGAAATAAGGATGATTTTTCTAAACACAGACATACATCTGCATTGCTCAAAGTAATATATAGATACATAAAATATGAGAACTGCTGAGTGGCTTTTCCTCACACTACTGAGAAGCACGTATTTCCTCCATATATTTCATAACACCAGGCATATGGCCCCAATCCAGTGAGTTATAGAAGGTTTTGCTATATGTGATTTTATGGAGAACAGCAGGCATAAAGGCTCCTCAGGAGCTTTGCTTTCAGTCTGTGTTTCCCTGGTAGGAGGGAAGAGCAAAGGGTGCACAACGTATCTCTTTGAATCAATTTGTGCATGTATGAAAAACACATGAAAACACACAAACCACCATCTGTTGACATTGTTTTGTATCATCCCTGAGAAGAGGAAGCATAAGAAGAGAGGTTTAGGCTGAGGCTGTTATTAGGGAAAGCTGGATATCGGACAGAAGGAGAAAGTGAAGATGAAGAAAAAAGCCAAAGGAGGGTAGGGCACAGACCTAGAGGAGAGAGAAATATAAATGAGCTAATAAGAAGTCAGTTTAATTTATCACTGTTTCCTGGCTGTGTCTGCCTCTCAGTTTCCTGTCAAGCTCTGTTGGGCTACTTGGTGCTCAACACCCTGTAGATCTTAAGCTTCCCTGTCCCACTGCCTTGGAAAGGATGTGGAAACATGAGTGCAACGTTCCCTTCATGCTCTGCCTCCCCACCCTCCTGCCTCCAAGCAGGAGGGTGCACCTTCATCTTCACCTATGCAGGTCAGCTCTCTCTGGGCACAAGCATGGTTTGACTGTTGATTTTTCTAGGATCCTCTCTTTGTTCTACTTGTGATACACAATATTTTGGAAGTGATGATGTCTGTGATAACTCACCATAAACACTACTTTTGAAGGGTACTCTGGAGCACAGGGAGAATAAGGTTACCTTGCCCACAGACCTGACCAAACTGAGATGGTGCCACTGGCAAGAGCTTAAAGCACCTTTTGGAGACAATGCAACACATTCTAAATTAAGTTACATAGTGTTAAAACTAGCCCTTGTCCTTGGCTGAACATTAACATTAGGAGGGTTTGCTCTGGGAATTCTTCATAAGCAAGAGATCAGCGAGACAGGAGAATAGCAAGTTGTTTGCAGGGAATCCTTAGCTCACAGACAGCAGCCACGAGTGCAGAAACAGAAGAGGGTGACCAAAACTTGACAATTTCAAAATGCCTTCCTAATTTAGTAGGCAAACAGCACACAGGCAAATACATAAAATAAACATGGTTTTCACAGGTACAGCATCCATGTCCTGAGTGTGGCTGAGGAATACTATGCAATGGGAATCTGGGATGACAGGGAAAAGCTGAGTTCTTGGCCAGCCAGGCAGGTCTCACAGCAGTGAGTATTTGCATGGCATGGTGCTGCAGGGCCATGACAAGAGGTTGTGGCTGCAGTGATATTTGACCTGTATGTCTCCCATCCCCAGCAGTAGTTGAAACACCATTTGTGTTTCCAGGCCCTTTCACAGCCCTTCTCCAAGGTTAGCTTAAACATACTCAGCAAAGATAACTCAGCCTGCAGTCAGAAGAGGGGAAGGATCAGAAAATGCTTCCAGCCATTTTGGTGTGTCAATGAAATGACCCTCTTGATCTGATTGCTCTTGACTCATCGCTTTCCTGCTATCATCTCTGTCAACAAGCTCTGGGAAACAGGACTGAGTCTCACTGCAGAAAAATAGGTGAAAAACCATGGCTCAGCAAGTTTGGTCTGGAATGGTAAAATCAAGTGATAATTTAATTCATTGCAAGCAATGCAAGTCTGTGCTTAGCAAAGTGCCCCTTCCTGAAGTCAGAAAACTGCTTGTGCCTGTGCTTTCTCCTCCACCAGTACTGCTGATGGAGAGGAGATTCTCCTGTTGTGATAGTTCTTTCCCAATGACTCCCCAGATTTGAACTCCCTTCTGCAGCAGGTAGGAGCTAATTCTACAATTGGGCAAGACAGTTAAACAACAGAGATGAATTTCTAATATCCGAGTTGGGAATGGAGGAGTGGGAAATCGGATGTGTCTCAGCTCCATGTCTGCAGCATATGGCCAGGACAGGGAAATTTGGAGAGTAGAGAGCCACATGCTCACAGCTCACCTGGGGCATGATGTCAAGGGGATACATCTTGCAGGCTGTAGAATCAGGCATTTCCAGAGGGTGACTGAAGTACCACTGCCTGGAGGGTCTTAAATCTTGCTGTCTACCCATGAGGAGACTTACTTCCAACCCAGAGACCTAAATATAAAGCCCAGACATAGCATGAATACCCCTCTTTATCACCCTTAGATTTGAGTGTTTTTAATAATTTTTAACTGGAAAACAAAACAAAACAATCTCATTTTTATTTTTGTAAATACACAGTGTTTTTAATTTGTATTGCTTTGAGGTGATGATAGCTACCCAAATGTTCTCAAAAGAATATCTATTGGGAAAAATGCAGCAATATCCTGGCAAAATGGAGGTTATAAGTAGTTCTGTTTTTCAAATAGGTAAATATCTTTCTCACTTTTTTGCTGTGCAATCTCACTGTTGAATTCTTGGTGCAGTTGCAAATAACAGTGGTTCTCTAAATCTTTATTCCTGTTGTAAGCAAAAGAATTCTGAAAAAATTTTTGCTGAGACAGTACAGGACTATGTGAGACTAGGAGTGATTCTTCATAGAGGGCACTTCTTGTTCCACTCTGACCTTGATAGGCTACAGAAACACCTGAGTAGCATCTTTTCTGGCTCAGCACATTTTTTAAAAAAACATCAGCTGTGCTTTCTTTTAAAAATCTGCATTAGCTTTAAAAACCTTACTGGATGGCCTAGTTTCCTGTGGAATTATAAAAAAACCAAAATTGCGCCTTGGGCAGAATGACCTCATTCTTTGCATTCTTATTCCCTGCAGCTCTTCCTTATGCTTTTTACTGCTGGGATGTGTTGGATTGTGCTGTGCATCCGTCAGTGGATAAAGTAAGGCACTGAGTGTGAAAGCAGTAGCCATGTGAGACACTAAACCTTTCCAAGACATAAGCCCCCATCAGCAGGCACATGGTGTGTGCCACCCATCACATTTCATCTGTTTGACTTTCTCACCAACGTGAGCAGAAGCAGGAGTGTGTGCCCTGGCAGCTGCAGTCTGCTGGGACATGCAGGTTCTGTCTGACTCTTCTCCTGCCTAGGTCACTACTTAAATTGCTAGACAAATACATCAAGGGTGGCCATCAATAGCGTCAGCTGTAAAATAAATTATGTAGGTGGGTGCGTGTTATGGATGGGAAAGGTGAGAAGACAGAACCCACCATGTCTGACTGTGCTAGAGGAGAGCATCCAGTCAACACTGCCCCCTCTGCAACATACTGAGGGCTTTTGTCCATGGGAGTCAAACTGTGGTGGAAAAAAGACAGGCCATGGAGCTACAGAGTTTTTGTGAGGTGCCTGTCTTTCACTCCCTCCCATTGGAGCTGCTTCACTTTGTACAGGTGATTAAATATTCATTGGGCCAGGGAGAGAAGAGCAAGAGATTGAGTCTATTGCCCAGTTGTCCCAGTGTTCACCTGGGATGAGAGAGATGCAGGGTCAAGTCCTCGCTCCAAAGATGATTTAATTATTCATACAAAGTGGAACAGCTCCAGCAAGGACGTACATGCCAGCAAGACTGATGGTCCTCTCCTGTGCCACACAAAACCTCTTCCCTTTTAACTGTGGGGTGGCTTCATGCATGTTTTCTTCTTGCCAAGAAAATATTTCCTGTTTTCATTGAAGTTTGCTAATTTATTGACCCTGCTCCCCAAAGCAGGGCTGGCTTGGGCACCATGCTCCATGGCAAGATTCACAGTTGAGGCGCAGCCCCTTGCCCACCAGTGACTCATTTGTCATCATGATCAAGAATCAGCCTTTTGCTGTGCCTTACTCCCTGGAACCTCAGCTATCTTCCACGTCTGTGCAGAGAAAGAGAGCCCAGCAGCTGCAGTGAGGGATGGAGCAAGGACCATGAATTTCTGCAGGGTTTTCCAGGGCCCACAGGAGCTGCTGTGAGGAGGGGGCAGTGAAAATAAGGAACTTCCTCTACAAGAAGGAAACCTGTAACCTCTCATCCTGCTTGTTTCTTCTGAAGTGTTTCAATGTGGATGTTTTACAACTCCTAGGTCAGTGCCACTACAGCTATTTTTTCTCCCAGCTGGCACCATTATCTAAAATTCACTGAGATGGAAAACTACTGTTTTCCCCTACAAAGGCGAGTGGGAATGGTCTGCGTTGTGTTATCCTCAACACACAAACAGTCTTAATTTCAGTAGCATCTCACAAACTTTAAAAGTATCAGGATTAAGGCAGAGATTAAATAGCTTAGTCTGCTTTACAGGAAGGATCTTTATTTAAGCACTTGGCCACTAACACAGCTAGATTTCTATGGGACCTTTAAATTGAGTGTGCCACCCTCAACACACTGGGCTGTATCTGTTTCAGTGAACGTCATTAGGTAAAAACACAAAATGCCAGTGTGGTGTTTAAATTTACACACACAATTGTAACAGAAATGTGAAGTTATCCAATTCCTCGTTTCATACATTTAGTTTGTTCTGCTGCTATTTGTTCAGTATTCACAAAGGGAAATTTACTGAGCACAATAAAACACAATTCTGTACAACTATTATTTTTTTAAAAATCAAAGCCAAACAAAACAAGAATTTAAAAATAGCTATTATAAAATATTTTGTGCTTATACTTGCTATCAAAATCTGGTTCTGTGGATTTTGACTAATCAACAGAGATGACATTGTTTACTTTCTTACCCAAGTTTACATTTATTATTACTGCTAAGTTTTGTGTTAGCATATGCTGTTTTAAATTAAATGAATATCTAAATTCTGTTTTGAAGTTGCTAATGGCACCATATGTACTGCATTTTCTTGCATGCTATTTAAAGAAAAACTCTTAATTGTACTACCATCGCCCGAGGATATTTTTGTGGTAAGCAATTAAGATTCATTTTCCTGTTCATGTAGAAAATCACTTCATGAAAACACTGGAATATAATAACTTTTGTCCAATTTATGCATTCTTGCTTTGATAATTTGTATTAAGAGAAAAGAGAACTATTGTTTAAAATCTGAGAATCTCAATAAGCTTTTAACTGTTATTTCCATCTGAACAGTTCCTTCCCTATCCATAACACAAGCAATGTAACAAAATTTAAATATTTACTTCTAAACTTAACCAGTGAGTCTATTTGTCCTCCGGTTTCACTGCCAAGAAGTCCACAAAAGGTGTAAAACAGGCAATAGAAACCCAAAAGCTGGTCAAAGGATTTAACATCAGGAAAAAAAAATGA
This sequence comes from Buphagus erythrorhynchus, assembly GCA_013400855.1. Classification (NCBI taxonomy): domain Eukaryota; kingdom Metazoa; phylum Chordata; class Aves; order Passeriformes; family Sturnidae; genus Buphagus; species Buphagus erythrorhynchus. Next base: position 82,545 of record VZTT01001887.1, read on the forward strand.
CCAATCCCCTAAGTTCATCCAATATTCAGAAAAAGCTGGAGGCAAGAGCCCGTGCTGTTAGCAGGGAGGTGAGAAGCAGGCTGGGCTGGCAGTGTCACATCTGTGTCCCCAGCACAGACAGCCACAGCCAGCCCTCGTTTCCTGGGGTCCCACACTCCCAGCTGTGGGGGCTGTGGGGGCAGAAAAGGCTCTGGCTCTCCTCCTGGGGTCCCACACTCCCAGCTGGGGGGGCAGAAAAGGCTCTGACTCTCCTTCTGGGGTCCCACACTCCCAGCTGGGGGGGCAGAAAAGGCTCTGGCTCTCCTCCTGGGGTCCCACACTCCCAGCTGGGGGGGCAGAAAAGGCTCTGACTCTCCTTCTGGGGTCCCACACTCCCAGCTGTGGGGCAGAAAAGGCGCTGGCTCTCCTCCTGGGGTCCCACACTCCCAACTGGGGGGCTGTGGGGGCAGAAAAGGCTCTGACTCTCCTTCTGGGGTCCCACACTCCCAGCTGTGGGGGCAGAAAAGACTCTGACTCTCCTTGGGTCCCTCCCAGGGCTGCTCTCAGCCCCACGAATGCAATGGCACAGGAGGAAGAGGCTGGGAGCAGCTCCGTCAGTCCCACGCTTCAACTTTGTTCCGGAGTGATTTGTTCTTCATGACAGGGTCAAGCTGCTGTGAAAAGGTTAAACAAACGGGCTTTGTAAGCTCCTTTTAGGGGAAGGCTGGTCAGAAGGCCCCTTTAATCAGCGATCCCCTTTAGCCCTGGGAAAAGGCACCAGCCAGACTCACTCTCATGGCTGTGGGGAGCCGGGGCGAGCATGGGGTGGAGGCTTCCTACCCTCCTGCAGCTGCCTCTGGTTGGAGAAACTGGAATCCTGCAAGGAAAGGGGATTGACTGGAAGTGCTGTTGTGCCTCCCCCTGTGCTGAGGTGCTGCTGCAGAGGAGGAGGAGGAGGAGGAGGACATTCCTCTGGGGCCAGTGTCTAGCCCAGCATCCCTAATGCTGTCTGCACCCATCCTGTCAGGAGGGTAATGAGGGGAAGTTCCCAGACTGAAATTAAAAGCACCTCGGTCTTCAGAGGAGCCTTGTAACAGCAGCCTCCACCTTCCCTCTGCTGTGGCTGGGGGTCTGGCACTCTGCTGGGAGAGGATTCCTGGTGGGTTAATCTCTGCAGATGGGCAGGTTTTAGTTCAGCTTCTCCCGACCCATTTGGAGATGGATACCCAGTGCAGTACACATCTGAACTGCAACTTCTTGGAGATGCCCTAGGGCAGGGATGGTTCCTCCTGACGCTTTATTCACAGGGCACATTAATAATAGTACTGGCTCTGCTACCCTCCCAGGGAGAGCAGCAGCAGCCAAGGGTGGCTCCGTTTCTGCTGTTGTGAGTGGTGGAGGCAGGGGGAGATGGCACTGAGGCTCCTCGGCCCCATGTGTTACATGGGAAGGGTGGGAAGATGTGTGGCAAGACAAGGGTCTTGTGACACTGCTCTCTCTGTCCTCAGGGCTCCCCTGCCCTTCAAGGCTGAGTCATTTGTTAACTTGGGCCCTTGTCTCCTTCCTGCTTATCCCCAATAAGTATCCTCCTTCCCCACCCTCCATCCCCAAGGCTTAACTGTGAAGTGCCCAAAATCCACACAGACTTGGGCTGTGACTCCTGGAGCAACACTTGCAGGAAAGCCCAGGGGCTGTTATGAGCAAATCCTGCCACGTTCCTGTGCCAATTCCTGCCATGCCCATGCCAGCTCCATGTCTCTGCCTGCTTCCTCTCTTACTTAGATGCTTACATCCTTCACCTTGTTCTCCAGCTACTTTCTACTTACCACAAGATAATATAGTAGTGATTTTCCACATTGACTCCAAGCCTATTTGATTCCTGCACTTCATCCTGCCATTGTTTTGTCCTTCTCTCCTTATTACAATCTACCATCCTAATTTTCTTTTCTTCTCTCTGCCTCACCATCCACCCATTCCACCACCTTCTGCTTTGTGTACATTCTCCCTCTTACACTGCAGACAAATATGAAAACTGAAAAAGTTACCACCTCTCTCCTGTTTATTGGCATGCTCCATTAGAGGTGTCATAATTGCCTGTAAGAGCACCCCTAATCTATTGCAGAACATAATAAAACAAATAAATGCCATCAAATAGTGAAGCTGATCCCCCCTCTCTGTTTCCATGAAAAGGACCTCTGTGACCAGAATTTAGAAAAACAGTACTGTGCTTCCTACTTCGAGTTCTTCTCCCAGTAATTCTGCTGATTGAAAAAAACCAAAAACACGGGTCTTCTTATTAGTTGGTCCATTTTGCATCCTTTCTGCTCCACTGAGAGCATTTGTTTGGCAGCAATTTCAACATCCAAAACCTGGGTAACAATTATTCAAATGAAACAACAAAGGGAGAATTAAAAGCTTAATACTTTTATTTAATAGCCTAGTGAACTTAATAGCCTAATCACCTTCTGTGCCACTCTGATCTCTGACTGCCATACAGCTCATGCTGAAATAGCCATAATATTTCACAGAGATGGAATGGATTTGGTAAGAGGCCAATCCTTTGGTACTTCCTGAAAACACAGCAAAATGGACATGTCAGTGCCTGCCAGATAAGAACTTGGTACTGAGCTGCTGAAGCCGAGTGGCTCTGCCAGTGATTTGGGTGTGAATTAAGAGCCTGAATTCCACATGAATCAACATATTTCTACCACCACAGTCAATCTTCAGCTGAGTTTAATCTCCATCCTGCATCAGCTGTCAGCCAGCTGAAGAGCTGCCTTGCCTCCGGGGGTGAGATAGCTTTGTAGCAATGAAGCACTGAAAGAGAAGCCAAGAAGTCATCCAATCATCCAGGCCACTCTCCCACCATTCCAGCCTCTGCATCAAAGTTAAGTAAATCACTTTAGATATTCCCTTGTAGATATTTCTTCTGATCTGCATTTCTGTAGCACAAGTCCCAGGATTTCTATCAAACCCTTTTCTTGGATACCCTCTTAAGAAACAGTCTCTGTTTCGAATATTTATCCTAGTTTCCTTTGCTGCAAATTTAAGTGATTTCTCATTCTTCTTCAGTTGCTCATAAGTGATTACCAGCAAAGCTGTAGCCACATTTTACATATAGAACACTGTTGTCCCCTGTCTTCATACTCTTTCTTTTAATTTTCTTTTTTCAGTTTAAACAAAGGCACATCTTTCACCCCTCATGTTTTCCAGATTTCCGTTATCCTGTAGACTCTTTCCTGTTGATCATTATGAGGGCAGCCAAGCTTCCCAACTCTGCAAGCAGCATGTCAGAATGCCATTAGGCTGGGAGCTGTGAGGCACGTACCTTGGAAAGATGAGCAGGGAGGGAAATGAGATGCAGCACTAAAGGATGTGCCTCCTGTGAACAATGCTTATGAAGAAAAAATGGAATCCCTACAAAAATCTGAAAATCTGGGGCAACTATTACCCAGATTGACTCAGTGAGGGTGATCACAACGCATCCCAAGACACTTTGCTTTCTCTATATTGGAAATTTGGATTATTCAGCAGCCCCCAGGCAAGTAAAGACTGATGTGATATGGCCAATAGGAGGGAGGCACTTGGACTGTTCGAGAGCAAGTGTGTGGCCAACCCTGCTTAGCATCTACATGCCAAATCTCTTAAAAGAGGGAGAAAGTTTCTTAAAACACAGAGAAATTATTTCATTACCAGAAATTATGTTGCCACACACATCATGTAGATACTTTCATCCAGATGAGTGATACAAATGTTTTTGCATTACTCTTAATTTTCTTTTCCTCATCAAAAAGATGCAGATACCACAGACACACAGTTCTACTAGTGGGTCCTGTAAATTATCCATAACTGCATGTAGGATCAGATCTGAATTAACTCAGCTTGATGTTCAGACCTAGACCCTGAAGACATGTGGTTTGTGTTTCAGAGAACCAAAGTCTGGGCAATGACTTTCAGTATTCTCTAATTTTTTCATGTGTTCTTAATACTAATTGCTTGTGGGTCTGACTTTCCCAAAACATGATCATAGAGAACAAATTTGCAGAGTTAGTTCCAGCATTTCCTCATGCTGAAGAACTTCGTAGGTAAGATGTCATAATTAATGAGTTCCCAAGTAACCAAAATTGATTTCAGAAGCTTAAGTATCTTACAGAACTGTAAAAGCTCTGAAAGGCAAAACCTCCAAGGTGTTCAGCATATGAACAGATTTGCATCTCCCCAATATTAAGGTCCATTAACAACCAATCACATGGCCAGGAAACAAGCAGAGGTTACAGGCTACCTGAGAAGTGACCTTTGGTATGTATCTCACAAAGTTGCACAAGCACAAACCATGTTAATCTTTGGCAATAATGATATTCTAGATTTGGCACAGAAGAGTGAGATTAGCATCTCTGTTCCTGCAGAAATTATAATTAGGTGCTTGTTTTCTATGAAGCAGGAAATTCTGTCAGCAATATACTGATATTCTGTCTGAGATTCATGATAAAAGCCAACTCATAATGATATCTTACCAACTTCAGAAGACTCCAAAAAGGGCAAAAGACACCCTACCTTCAAGAATGCAAGGATCTGGTGTATGTTTTATTCTGGTTATCCTTTACACATTTTATTTAAACTTGTCTCCTTTTAAAAATATTGTTTCTGTTGGCAATATTATGTGAAGGGGCAGAGTTCAGACACAGGCATCATCACTTCTGGGTATGAAGAAAACAAAAATTCACAGGAGTGATATGAAGGGCAGTGATAGCAAAGTAAATCAGGTAAACTGAAAATGTGGGGTAGTAACAAACATGCTTAGCTGGAGAAGTGCTCTGCAGAGTCCCGTTGATGAGGAAAAGAGAAATAAGGTGTAAGTGCAGAAGTGAGAGGAGAAAACCCGCTGCAAACTGTGTGCAGCACTTCAGCTGTGATTGGCATTTCGTGGAGAGTTCAGTGCCCAGGCTCAGATGCTGTATCACAGCTCTCAGGGAGCAGGGTACTCCTCTGTGGGGTTTTTCTCAGAGAAATATACTTGTTCTGCTATTGATTTTTGACACAACAACAGCAATAAAAGCAGGTAGAAGTATTTTGAATCTGAGCGAGGCTCTAGGACAGAGAAATGACAAAGGATGTACATATTAGAGAAGGATCAAAACTTACTTTAAAACCACCATTGCAAGGTCAAACCTGGAAAAGAGTAGGGAACAACTGGATGCAAGTCCTACGTGACACCTATGTAGCTGGGAATTTATCTTTCACCTTGGATTTTTTTGTGAATTAATTTAAGACTATTCCATGTTTGGTCCTGTCCCAGGGAATGTTAGCAAAAAAAAAATAAAAAAAAAAAGGAAGATTTTTATTTGAACAAAACTAAATACTGTGGAAATTTTCTGAACAGCCACTAAAGACAGAGACACCTCTAAAAATACCTTTATAGAAAAACTAGGTGAGCAAACAAACAAACAAAACTCCTCTGCTCTGGGATAAAGCTAAAGGAGGGAAGAAGACAGATTCCCGAAGAAAAACGATTCCTTCCTTCAGGAGGGCTCTGTGAGGATGCCCTCACCCCGCATCTGTGTTGTCCTGCGAGGATGAGGATCATTTTCTGGAGGCGAGGGAAGGCGGTGGAGGGAGGAGCCCCCGGCCCGCCGGGACCGGCTCCCAGCGAGGGATCCGGGACCGATCGAGTTCCCCTCCCGGCTGGGAAGAGAAGTGCTTTGGGCGGACAGGAATTTAGAGTTAGAGCCCCGGTCCTCCACCGCTCCCCGCCTCTCCGCTGAGGACTCGGCTGCGCTGGTCCCGTTTTGCCAGCGGGGCGAGCCGGGCTCCGCTCCGCAAAGGCGCCGGGAAAGGTGCGAGCCCCTCTCCGCTTCTCCCTAAGGGAGGCCGTGGAACCTGGGATCCCGGGAAGAGAGGGTCTGGCAAAACGAAATGAACTTCAAAACGGGTTTATCTCAAAAAGTAAAATCATCAGAGTAAAAAAGAGACAAAACCAGACCAAAAAACTGGGCTGAAATAAAGGAAATAAAGGAAAAGAAAGGGAAGAAAAGAAAATGAGAAAGAGAAAGAAAAAACAAGGAAAATGAAAATGAGAAAAAAAGAAAAGGAAAAAAAGGAGGAGAAGGAGAAAACGGAGAAGGAGAAGGAGAAAAAGAAACAAAGAAAAAGAAAAAGAAAAAGAAAAAAGGTGGAGAGGAGAGGAGAGGAGAGGAGAGGAGAGGA
>VZTT01001887.1:88836-106524 GCA_013400855.1 Buphagus erythrorhynchus
AGAAGGAGAGGAGAGGAGAGGAGAGGAGAGGAGAGGAGGATTGTCCCCCTGCCCTCGGCCGGCCCCTCCAGCGTGGCCTCGGTACTTTCCTATCCTTCCCTTCCCCTCCCGGCTGGTACCGCAGCTTCTTCATTCTCCTTAAGTTAACCCACAAAGGCGATTTCTCGCCCAAAAGTAGGACACAAGAATTTTATCACTGACTGTAAGACACCGCAAAGCCTCTTTACTTTTTATGAACAGCCTAGCTCCTATCCAGGGTGGGAGGCAACCTTGCCGCCCCTCTTTGACGCCAAGTGTCATCCTGCCGCACATCCCTTTGTCCCAGCCTCGTCCCCGGGGCCAAGGAGATGAGACACGGCGGTACCCTGCCTTCCAGGGGATGGTTTAGCCAGGCTCGGACCTCCGCAAGGCGTGGGGCTCCGAGGGGCCGATACTCTTCCCCTTCTCCCTCCCTCTTCCCCGGGGAAAAGCAGCGCCCGCCCGCGCTCCGTGTGCGCGTCCCGGGGCGGCTCTGCGGGCAGGAGGAGGCCGAGCAGGGGTGAGGAATAACCCCTGTTTCTCCAGAGAAACGCAATATCTGAAGACCTGCACACTCCAATCCAATCCAATCCAGCCCATCCAATGTCTGGATCACACACCCGCCGCCGCTGACGCGCCCCGGGACCTCGGGACAGTCCCCGGCCCGTCTGCTCTCTCCTGTCATTGAGCCTGGCCACTGCTGCCTGCTGCAGCAGTTCCTGCAGAGGTTCACCGAAATCACCACGTCAAAACTTCGACAAAATTATCTCTCGCAGTAAAACTGAAAATCGGCAAACCCAGCAGTTTTAATACTGAGGAATTTTCTTTCCCAAATAAAGACTAACGAAAACCTCAAGTGTCACCACGTTGTTGGTCTATCTAATGAAGCAAAGGCAGGAGAACTTGTGCTTTGTCTATCAGTGCTGCAATACCCACGTTGGAGAGATCCAACGGAGTCGGGGGAAGCTCCGTGGAGGCAAGGCTGGATGCGAGCATCGTCCTTGAAGTTAAGCACTCTCCTCCTCTCTGCAAGGAGAGGGCAGGAAGGAGGCACTGCTTGTCCCCGTCATTTGCTAGATGTCAAGTAAAGGGCAGAAGCAGTTTCTGTGTTTCTTAGAGGCCAAACATTGCCATAAAGAACTACACAAGTCACTTCACAATCCGCCTTGCACAGAGACCATGGGCGGGATGAAGGGGATGAGGCTCTGCCTGTCTCTCCTTCATCTCCCAACAGCTCCAGAAAACTGAATGAACACAGGCCTGCTGTGTAGATTTTCTTCTGTTTGTTTGCCTTTGGACTATTAAAAAAAAATCGAGGAATAAACAAACCATGCAAATGACATTTTGTTGGGGGAAATAACAGTAGGTGGTTACGATGGCATTATAAATGTACTGAGTATCGCTCGTTGCATGTTCCTGTGGTTTTAATACTCACTAAGTTGAGACTTGTTTTGTTTATATATGAAACAAACATAATTGCTAGAGCCTAATAGATCATGTATTTCTTTTGACTTAACTGGATTTTACTTATGTTAAAAATATATGTTCAAGACAAGTAGATAACAAAACAGAGTTGGTCTAAAAATCTCTTTGTCTCTTTCAAGGGTGAAAACAGAAAGTGGAAATACATTGTTTGAACATATTAATGAAAATAGATTTGGTCTTTCCATGGAGGAGATCGGGGAAAAAAAATCACAGTAAATGATAGAAATAAACAGTATGAAACAGGTATAATGGTGAAACTCTTTAAAGAAAATTTAAGTGTCCATCTGAGAAAAGATTCCATCATACAGACAAAATGGGTGCAACTGGAAGGGGGTTGGTAGTCTCATCTTGGGGTGATAGAATAATTTTGACTTAAAGACGATGCCCAGGGAAAAGCCAGGAGGAGGAAATGTGCAATTTCAGCACCAGAAAAAGAGCATTCCCAGTACGAGGAACAGCTAGGTCACCGCTGGGTAATGGAGAGGTTTTAAATGTGCCTGAAGATGGTGCTGTTTAGATGGCAGAAGGAAGGGCTCGGACAGTTGCAGTAAAGAGATATACCGTGGTGCAAATAAATAAATAATAAATGGTTCACCTAAATTTCTGTAACTCTCCAGCAGATTATTCCAACAATAATTCCAAAACCTAAGCAAGGGACATTCATCAAGAAAAGGCTTAACAACCAACTTAGATCTTGAATAATTTCACTGTGATAAAACAGTTTCTGCTGAGTGAAATTTCAGCCCCTGATGCCTATCAGCAGATGCCACTCTCACTCCAGCACAGCCAAGGTCCTTCTGCTCCCCTTCCAACACCCCACCCTGGGTATAGCCTTTAAAAACTTGTGTCTGTGCATTGACCATTCTAAGGCAAGGAGAAATGGAAGGGAAATACTCATGGCTGACATTTAAGCAACAGATGGTGAAGGAATTTAAAGTGGAATTTCCCACCACGTAAAAGCTTTAATATTATTAAACTTGATTTTAATGTGAGTGCAAAGTGATCTGTTACAGTTTACAACAGTCAATTCTACTGTCTTTGCCAGACTGGAAACCAGATTTTTTTCTGGTGGTTTTTATAAGGTAATTTTTTAAAGAGCACGAGGATCTGGACTAGCAGATTCAAAAAGAAATTCACTGGCACATGTAAGACACTTCTCTGCAATTAGCAATAAATAATCGGAGGGGAAAGCAAGTTTTCTGGCAAAATGCAGCTCTAGCAAAATTTATGCTTTCCCTCCAATTGCACAACATTTTTAACACCATATGCCAATCTGGGAATCTCAAGCCCAGTAATTAGCTCCGAGTTTTTGGAACAATTCATAAGGCCTGGATGAATCCCAACTGTATTATCTGGTGTCAGTTACTCTGAGTTGGAGACTCAGCATAGGAGTTACCAGCCAGTGAATTGTGCAATAATGACCAGATGCCATATGCTATTCCTGTATGTATATTTTACCTATAACCTTATAGTAACCCAACCTATAATTGGTTTTAGATCCAATTAAGGGAAAATCCTTGTTTCCTCCTGGTGCAAGGCAGAGCACATTGCATTTTTGCATAAAACAGTGTTTCCCATTTGTCAAGCTTTAAGTCAATCCCCTGCTGAGCCATTGTACTGAAATACATGTTGCTTTAAAAATTTTTATATTTACTTCTTTCCAACAAAAATACGATTCCAGAACTATTTAATGACCTTAACAGCTTGCAAGATCGAAGTCTTGAGTGGAAGCACAACCTTGGCATGGATTAAGGCATAGGAAGCCTTTCCTACAGTCTATTGCTCTCTCTTGTGCTCCCTCTCAGCAGCAGCTTCAGCTTTGCCCTCCCATCAGAGTGTCTGGTCTGTGCTGCCTTGCATGAAGAGGTCCCCAGAGCTGGGTCAGCAGTCTGCATTACTCTTGCAGTAAAATCTCCATTTCAGAGGTGTCAAGAGCACCCCACTGTCTTCTGCTAATTTCATTATCTTTACTTGTGCTCCAGAAGCAAGTTGAAGGCAGCCTAAGTGTCACTGGAGGGACAGTTAATGCAACTGAGTTGCTCTATGATAGTTGTCTTTTTCTTGCTCCATAGCAGCAGAATTAGCTCTCCTCCAAGGGATCTCCTGACCGTAGGGCTTACATCTAGCTGGCCAAATCAAATCCAGTGGGAACAGTTGCCTATGGTTTGGCAAATCACATTGCTTTTTTAGTGTGTCCTCTGGGGGAAAAAACCAAAACAACAAAAGAAAGCCACAAACTTAGACATTAATAATGCCATTTGTCTCATGGTCTTTGCAGGTGGGAATCAGTTTCCAGAGGGATGTGTCTGGTGTCACTCAAGGTCCTGCTCCAGTGCCTTGTCTCCCACAAGTCCTGGCTCATAATTGAAGTCCTATGTAAATATCTTGGATGACTTTGGGAACACCAGAACACACTAAGCAGCTACCTTTAAACAACCTAACAATGTTCTGGACATCTCAGCATGAACTGTCCTCACAGTTATTAGACACTATTAAGGCACAGTGTTTCTGATAAATGTGTCTTTTGGATGAGACAGTGTGCTATATTTGTAAGTTTCTGTGCACATTAGGATGTCTAGGTTAGCTGTAAATGACTAAATTATAGATTATTTCCACTACAAATAACCCAGGTTCTCTTTTTCTGGTTTATGTAACAATAAAAGTAGAAGTGATGCTGGTAGACCCAGAACATCTGTGTTTCTCATTCTCCAAAAGCTTCACAGATTGTGGCTGAGAAGAAGAAAATAGCTTTTCCAAAAAAGTCATGAGAAAGCTTCCTAGGAATGAGATATTTCTAAGGCATTTAAATGGAAAAAAAAAACCAAAACAAAAACAAAACAAAAAAAAAAAAAAAAAAAAAGAAAAAAAAAAAAAACAACAACAAAACCTCAAAAACCCTATTTGTACTGAATGACTGGTGCCTCCCCTTGTATTCTTTAATTCTTTGAAAANAAAAAGATAAAGCAGAAAACAATAACAAAAAAAAAAACCTAAGGAGCAACACAAATTCTGTCAAAAAAAGAGGCTTGACGAGGCTGTCTGTATAGACCAGCTTGTTCTGTATTCTGTGGGGCTCTATTTCAGTCCCAAGGCTAAGTATCCAGCAAGACCGAGTCCCATATCAGAAAGATGAGGACCTAAAGTCAGACAGCAGTAAAAGAGGGAAACACATGAGGCTTGGTTTACAGACAGTGAAGGAACAAGGCAAGCTAAATATTTATTAGTCCAAGGTCAGAGGTTGTCTTAGGTAGGATCAGAACTGAACACAGGATTGCCCTGTGCTGTTCTGATTTTACAAATGACTTGTCACCATCTTTGCAGAGACACATGGATTTGGCAATTTACTATGTAGGGTATTTTTTCAGCTAGATGTGAAATTTGAGGCAGGCTTTATGGGTAATTCTGTAAGGTTTTGCTTGTTTGTTTGGGATTCTTTTTGTTAGGGTTCTTTCTATTTTTTTTCCCTTCTTTTTCTTCTTTTTTCATTTTTTTTTAAAGTAGACAAAAAGTCTATGTGGCTCATGAAAAAAATCAATACTTGGAAACTGCTCTTTGAGCTCAGTTATTAACTGTTAAATGATTTTCAAAGAAGGTCTGCTTCCTATTTTTTCCATTTCCAAATATAAAATGTGTCACTATTTTGTCTTGTGTGCTAAGATGTTAGATCAATATCTGAATAATTAAATGCAGCAGGACAATGAACAGTTTAATTAGCCTTGAGGTTTTCAGAGTATTAGCTATTAAAACTAAGTAGGAAAATTGGCTTACTCTGAAGCCTTTTATTTATAAATTGCAACTTGGCAGAAGTACAGATCTAAGTTTAGTATACATTTGGATTGTGCAATACAGAGCTACTAGAAGAAAATCTTAATCCACCTGGACCTCTGCAGTGGTTTTTGTCTGAGATATGTTACCTGCACTATGCTCTCACAACACCTGTGAGCATCCCAAGGGGTCCTGCAGCACCAGAACCATTCTGGAGTTGTTTTACACCATTTCTCACCTGTGCTTCACTTTGAATAAACTTTTGGTGAGAAATGAGAAAAACACCCCTCTGTGTTGAGAGCACTGTGCAGAGGTCTGTGCTGGGACAGGGGAGGGATGTAGCCTCGAGGTGCACTGTGAAAATGTCCATTTTGTCTTCAGTTACAGCAAACCCTGCCCTGGTGTTTAAGCAATTAAAAGGTATCTACACATCATGTCTCCAGTCAAGGGTTAGCAAAGATGTTCCTCTGTGTCATCTTATTTTCACCTATGTTCTGCTTACATTTATTGAAGCTTCAAGTAAATACAGGCACACATCTTGAAAGATGATTAGAAGAGGAAGCTAAAGCAGTGGGGAGAGAAACATTTTATATGCTTTTAGAATTAGTGCAGAATGACCAGACACTTTTCTTATTGACTTCATTTACACAAGGAAAAGATGCAAAATGCTGATTCCTGCTAGCAAAAATTCTTTCCCTTGCATTGCCTCACAAATGTAGTGTTTCATACCAAGGAAGGCTGGCTAAATGGAAGAAACATCAGATAAGACTGCAGAATAGAAATAAGTCCAAAACAAAGAACACGTGGCCTATGGTCAAAATCACTACCTTGAAATAGGTCAGATCCAGGAGATTCCAGCTGAAGGAAAGGCACAGTTTTATAATTTCTTTCCTCGGATTTCATTCAGATCCAAACTACTCTTGTTAAATGGAAGCCATATAAAGTTACATACCAGTTAAAAATTTCCCCAGATTCAGACTCTGAAAGACAACCTTGAGATTTTTATGATTCTTTTCTTAATCATGCTGGTTTTGGTAGAATTTTAAATAATCTGCATCTACATATCCTGATTAATATCTGATTAGGTACAGATAAAATAATTGGCATTTATTACTGGTTGCAAAATTGGTAGCAAATTGGAGCAAACTAATCTGGAATATTAATCTGAATCTAAATTTAAACTAAAGATTCTAGAAGTCCTTGTTTGGTGTCAGAAGGGTTCCCAAAGCTCTCTAAATACTGAGTGTTACTTAGAATAAGCAAGATGGAAGTCCTGCTAAAATCCTCACTAATCCTTCCCATCCATCATTAGATTTGGTCCTTATGGAAAGAAGAGGTTCAGATTCCTCAGACTCATATTTCTCAAAGAAAACCTGCACTTTAATTTATACCTCATAAGGCTAAGGTATCTCTTCTTCGAGTCAGATCTCACTGAATTTGGGTTCTTTGTTTTCCTTTGTTTTATTTTTAAACTGGCATTAGTAGGTATATGAAAAGGGAAAACCTGTGTGTAGGGACACTTGGAATTTCAGCACAAGATATAAAGCAACAATCCACCATCAGGAAAAAGGTGCTTGCTCTTTTCGACTCTGAATCATTGTCTCTTTTTAATTCTCTGTTGATCTCAGAGGTAGGTGCCTACAAGACCTCCTGGTTCAACACAATAAAAGTCCAAGGAAATATTTCATTGTCACACCATTTTGTTTTTCTGAATTGAACACATAACCAAATGTAGTTAACTCAAAATGGTATAGTTGTTGCACTTAATAAAACAATACAAATTATGGTGGAAATGAAGAGTTCCAGATGAATCAATCGTTTTTATCTCTGTGGACTAAAAGAACAGCAAATCTAAGCAAATTTAATCTAAACTGTGTTTTTAAATCTCACTGTGTTTTTTATCCTCAATTGAACTTTACTTTGACTTCACTGTACCATGTAATAATTTGGCCAAATCACACAAAATTGGCTTTTATGCAAGGGAATGGCTGCCATGCAGCTTTGTGACATAGTTTTGAGGCTATGTGTATACATTTTTAAGGATAAGCTAAAGATGAAATGATGAGTCAGGTCCTTGGTCTGTTTCTGCTGTTCTTCACACTAAAAGGCACAAATGGAGGAAGGGGAAAGGGTTATTCTGGCAAAACAAGATAAAAACAACCAGAAAATTTAGAAATAAAGGTGGGTTTCTTTTCAACCTGCATCAGACAACTAGAAGTTAGGTGTTTGGTTTAATGTCAATGTCCTGCACAGTGATTTTGGCAGCACTTGCTGGAGCCATCATCCCTGCCAAGTAGGGATGCTCAGAGAGGGAAAATAGATGACCCTCTACAGGTGTCCTTCTTGCCTTTCTGCACAGTAAAAGTCAAGATAATCCATCAGACTTGACTTGATCTGCCTTCTGTCTGGCTCCTGCCCTGAGTGGGGACCATGAGGCACTGCCATGATGTGCTTGCTGCTTGGAGAGCCACCTCGTTTAACACTCACATCCTCCATCCCAGGGAGCCCTGAGGACACTCGGTGTGGAGACCTGGAGGTGTTCAGGCTTTGGCCTGACAGCCAAAAGGGGCTGAGAAGACCTTGCTAAGACTGACTATCACAAATGTCTAACATTCAGTTGTGGAAGCAAAATCTGTGCTCAGTGTCTTAGCAATTGCAAGCAGCTGGTGGGGTTTTTTCCCTCTTGCTAAATGTAAGAGGACAGCTCCTCAGGCCTGACCAAGCCTGGGTGACCCATTGGGGCTGCCAAGGGGATTGAATCTGCCTCACCCTAAGCAAGGAGCAAGGCAGGGTCAGGCGAGCTCTGCCAAAGGTGGAGACAGAGCACATCATGTTTCAGCAGCTCTGAGAAACACAGCAGAGTGTTTTACCTGCTGACAGCTCCACAGAAGATGGATGCAAAAAGACCCCAAGCTCCTGCTGCAGAGGGCTGCCAAAAGCCCCAAGTGCTGGCATCACTCCAGCTGCCTCCCCTCTGCTCTTTTCCCTGCTGACCTGTGCAGGCAGTGAGAAGGTAGATGGGAATGAGGGAAAGACTCCCCAGCTCATCTGGCTCCCCCTTTGACAAGGCAGACGTATTCCATGCATTTTCTGCATGGGGTCATTCAGATCTGTGAGGAAGCACCATTTCAGATCACCTGGTATGAGCTTCTGAAAAGTTCCTCTTGTGCCCCTCAAAAGCACAGTTGCTGCGAACCTGAAAAGTGGATATTTGAAAAAAGTGGCTCTGGGATACAAAGGATGTAAATGTCAACCCTTCAACCCCATCTTGTCAAATGTTGTTCTCCTTTACTGCATGGAAGCCTCACTTAAGCACAAGCTTGTTTGCTTATTTATTAAGTACATATGTTTTATGGAGTCTATGATCTGCAGAAAACATTCCAGCTTTTGGACCCAAGGGCAAAATCCTTCTTTCCAATCTGTACAGACGATCTTTATGCTGATATTTTGCTCTTCCTAAGGGATTTCCATGTATTGAGGGAAAGAGAAATATCAGAGCTCAAATCCACCAGGTGTGTCTGAAAGGAAAAACCTGCTTTGTTGTCCTCCTCATTACCTCCCTTGGCAAAAGGGGAAATGCAAAATGGAAAATGCAGCAGCAAATACTATGATTGATAGTGCTAATATTTAATAAACTGGCTGTTCTTTACTAAATCTGGCTTTTTGCAATGAAATGATAGCTCCATTGGCATTAACAGGACTTCATAGCTCAACAAAGGAATGGAGATACTTCTCAAACACTTATCTTAGGCATTTTCTGTGAGAAAGCAACATTTGAAAAGGTTTCATTTCCACTCTTTAGATGTGTGTGATCTCGGATCACCCCTCTAGTTTCTCTTCCTTTTTTTTCACGAAGTGTAGTCATTTCCAATAAGGTTCATGAAGGGTTTCTGCTTTTGAAGGTCCCAAATGGCTTAAATCACTCCTAGCACAAATGCACTCTCTATTGTGGAAACTGAAACCTGCCACACCATAAGGTGATCTGTATATTAGAACCAGATATCCCTCCACATCTGTATTTCCAAGCAGCAGAGCAGTATGTTTTGAGTTAACCTACTTTTAGAGTGGCTCATCAGATAGAGATATAGCTATAAATACTGCTGAAGGGCTGGTGTTTGCCAGACTTTTGCAAGGATGCTGGCAGAGGAGAGGAGGAAGTGTAGGCAAGGAGTAGTCTCCTTTGCAAAGTACTTATCCCCTACACAAACTACCACAACTGCACACAACTGGTGATGAAAGGGCACCTCTTCTTCCCACTAAGGAAACTGTGGTCCCTTGCCAGATGCACAGCAGGGGTTTGGGAGCTGCAGGTTGGACCCCTGCTGGCTCCATCCTCTGTGATATGACATGTCTTGGTTCTTGCCTGCCAAAACAAGGTCTGGTATCTACCAGGAGCAGTCTATGGACTTTATTATCCTCTAAATGCACTGACATGGACTGAAAGGGGACTGATAGGACAAAAACCTGCAGGGAGTAAGTTTACAGTGAAGACTGTGAACAAAGATATGCCCAAGCCTGTGCCATGACCCTTTTTAACCTGCCCATGCACACCCAAGACAAGAAAGCCAAGCCATATGGAGCATTTGAGCAGGACAAGGCAAGACCAAGCCATCTGTGACCTGGAGTGGAGAGGCCACACCACCACAGTGTGCTGGCTAAAGAGAGCAATCCCACCTCCAACTGAGTCCTTCCCCTCATGAAATTCAGCTGACTGCATCTTCTCTGCAGAGCTGCCCCTCACCATGCCTCTGCACCGTGGTATGTGTCATCATGGAGCACCCAGAAACCCTCCCCAAGAGAGACAGCTGGAAGGCACCACACAGAGCGATTCACCTCACTTTTCCTGTATGATGGTCACCCCTAAACATGTGGAAAATGCTGGCTAGGGTATCTCTATATTTAAGAGGAACACAGAATTAAAAGGTTAAACGTAGAAGTCTCCACTTAGTTTGATTAGTCCACTCCAGCAGATGTGGGGGAAGAATTTTGCATGAGAGGAAATAAAAGGGACGTTGGCACCTCTTCCCACTTAGTATAGCAGACAACTAAGCTGCACCTTCAGCTCTCCTCACCCACTTCTCCAGTACTGTCTTCATTTAAATAGAACTTTAGCTTCCTCTGGGCAAGACATGCATTTACAAAGCCTAATATGGAAATTTTCCTGCAGCAAGGCCACTTATTGCTCCAATTTCAGTTAACTGCAGTGTAGATTTTATTATTCATAGCCAGAGGCTTGTGTAAATTTCTGGGTTGACTTCTCATGTCCTGGCAAGGGCAGAATGTGAGCTGAGGTGCTCAGGTTTCATAATGAATTACTGTGGGAACTGGCTCACGCCGTCCTAACACAACTCAAGGAGTTTGGGAAGTCAAAGGGGAATCTTATGAGAAGGAGCTGATGTGGTTGGGTTTCCTGCTGAGCTCCACTGAGATCCTGGGGAAGATAGCACAAACAGAGCTTTACCACCGAGTTCACTCCATGCTTGACCCAGCCTTCCTACTGCTTCAGGGTTTTCTAGGACTAATCAGAATTGATAACAAAATAATTCAGAACAAGAAAGTGAATGCATTTGGGGTTTCCATGGATTTACATTAGGATCTGACTTCATTACAATATTAATTTTGACTAGGTTCAATCCTTTCTAAAATCATTTCAACACTATTTTCACGATGTATGAAAATGTAATTTTTATATACCATAATAAATACATTCATATGTATGTAACTGTATATATCTCCAGATACATATCTCCACACATGCTGGAGCATTGCAAAACCATTTATAATCTGTTACAGAACCATTTGAAAATTACATTCATCCCCAGATTTTAATGACTCACATGAACTCTAACTACTCATGGATTTCTATAAAGATTATTTCTGGACTTACTCAAAAACTTATGGCTTTACATTTGCATATATATCATTGGTGAAAGAGTTTTTGTTTGGAAGGGCAATATGTATGCTTTACTCAGATATGATTTAAAGACGCATAATTTTCACATGACAAGGGAAAACACTTTCCTTGATCTAATGACAGTTTTAAAGGGTGAATAGTTGTCCTTCTGTATGATGAACAACTCAAAAGTCAGTGGAAAGGAGATGTTTTCTGTTTTCTATCCATGCAGAGCACACTTGCATCTTATTAATGTAAATCATAAATATATGTGATTTTTTAATATCATAAAGTTTCATGTAATTTTCACAAGTTTTCTTGAACATTAGAATATCTCCATAGTATTTACAAGGTTTGAAATATTTTACTATCAAAGTGGAAAAGCTGGTATAATTTTTACTCCAATGTTAATAATATTTGGGGGCTAACTTTGATTCATGCTTCAGTTTTCCTTTTACACAACTGTAAAAGTACAAAGGATGTTTTGTACTGTAAGTTCTTAATACTTTCTTTGATTGAAATTGGCTCTGTCCTGGAATTAATCTAAAACTCCTGAGTCAATCAGATTTAAGAAAGTATGAGTTTTTATGAAATTCACAAAGCTCCAACAGTTTTTGAAGTTTGATCTGAGAATCCAATCTATCAACACATGTGGACATTCGTTATAGTCCTTGACAAAGTTTAATGCTCCGCTAAAATAATTCAAGACTGGATAAAGGAAGAGGAAAAGCATTTTAATTTTTACTTCTGAATCCTCGGCTTCATGTTTTGGCAGAAAATATTCTGATTCAAACAGTGGATACATACAAATTAAAGACTACCTTGTTATTCAAAAATTAATTTGATTTTTTTCATATGCTCCATTACACAAAAGTCAGATGTTAAATGTTATTTCAAAATTGAAAGTTATATTCTCTTGTGACGGTGCAAGACTTATTTTTTTAGTTCCCTAGCTCTTTTGATTTAGGTAAAATAATGAGTTGTGTGCAGTGCTTCATTTCAGGAAACCTTCATTTTCTGGGGGAAAATAATTACAAAAATCTTACTCGATAATAGGTTAATGTTCTGAAAAGCTTTGAAAAGTCAGGGTTTTTTTTTTTTTACAGTGTCTCTGTATTTTCCATCGTGATTGTTAACAGAACAAAATATCCATGGTTAGGTCTGCTAAGGATCTCTTTCCATAATGCTCTTTTGTCTGTATAACAATAATAAAAGCTTTATTGGCACCTATTTCACATGACCTCCATAATTCTCCTGTGGCTGACCCTAACCAGTACCAATAAAACCATGCATTTTCTCACTGTACATTAAAAAAAAAAAAAAAAAAAAAAAGAAAAAAGAAAAAAAAGTTAAAATCGTATAAGGAAATCCATGCCAAAAACCATTCTAGAAATGCCACTTTAAAACTGGATTGTATTCTAATTTTTATCTCTTTTTCTGCAGGGACTACTTTTTTATTTTAAGATCTCATGTAATTTGCTGATGTTTTATTTTCTCCCTCTCTCCCCATCTCCAGTCAAACAATTAAATATTTCTAAAAGGGCCCTGGAATTTTAAAACAAGGGAATAGATATTCCCCAAAACCATTCTCGAACTCTTTTCTTAGTTAATATATTCAGGTACCCGAGGACATTCTCCAGTTCGATAATTTATCATGGATTAAAATAGCCCTCGCTTAGCAAGAAGCCAGCTCTTAAGCGATGCTATTCATGCTGCGAGTTGTATGGCATCTCTAACGAGCAATAAATAGGCATCGCGGACAGTCAGGACATGCCACAGGCTGGAAGTTTCCATCCAAAGCACTTAGTGACTATCTGTGAATAATGAACACATTCATGGACTCAGCATGGGTTGTGCAGCGTCCTTGAAAGGGGTAAAGTTCTCTTCCAGTATCACTGATGGTGAAGAATTCAGCTGGGCTGGGTTTATAAAGATAATACACCAGAAAGAAAAATAATTTGCTCTGTTTCCCCGTCTTCAGGGACCCGTTAAAATTTACTGCAAATTCAGAAAGGAATCCTCAAAGTGTTGCTGCACTCAAGTGCTATTTAACTCACATTTGAGGGGCTATAGGGTTTTCTACCTGCAAGAAAAAGTTTCTCACCTGGTCCTTTTCGTGTTCCCGCCCAAAAAAGGTTATCCCTGTGAGATGCCCATGGGACCTCCATCCAGGCGTGGGGGCTGGTGGGGACACCCCTCTGAAAAGTCCCCTCTGCTTGTCCCTGCGAGCCTCAGCGGGGCATAACCCACCACCCCTGGGTCCTGCTCCGCACCCGCCGCTTTTTGAGGACAGCAGAGCCGGAGCAGGGACCTGGCAAACTCTAGAGGGACGAGAGATGCCCGGGCAGAAAAGTTTGGGTGGCTCCCCGGGAAGGTGAGAGGGCCCCCGCCTCCCCAAAAAAGGAGCAGGAGAGGAAGGTGTTACACAGAGCTTTACAGGGAGTGCAATCACCTTCTGGTTGATCTTTATTTTATGGGGGTTGTCTGCTTGTTTGTTGTTGTTTTCTTGTTTTATTATTGCTTCTAAGTAGGAATCCTAACCATCCCTCCACCTCTGCTCCCCTGAAAGAGTTTTGGACACGAAAAAGCCACACTGCTTTCTAGGAACTGCTTTTGCGTTTTGGTGGCTCACGACTGAAGATGCCAATACAGCCTTTATTTGTTTTATTTTTATACCTAAACACCTGAAAAGAATATGACTGAAATACTATTTTTAAGCATACACACACACACATATATATATATACGCGGGTTTATGTGTATAGTTATAAATTATAAATATGTCTAATATATGATATATATATGTATATATAAACATCAACCAGACGCAGATATTGGCCAAGAATTCCCTTACCCCCAGCGATGCCTTCTGATCTCTTAAGAAGGTGTCAAGAACCGAGCGATCTGTTCAGCACCGCTTTTTTTGACGCGGAGAAGGGAGCACGATGTCCCTGCCCAAAGCCACCTCTGTCCGCAGCGCTGGGGGTCAGCAGTCCCCCGCAAAGATCCGGGCTCCAGAAATCGCGGCCCTTTAAAGCAAAGAAGAGCAGAGGTTAGGGGTGCGAGCGATAAAGCCTGCCTTTCATTTCGCTTCTATTTTACGGCACATCGAGGCGGTGAAGGGAGAGCGAGGGGAGACATCAAACACCAGCGGGATAATTGCATTCACATTGCAGGAAGCCGCGGCAGTGGCCGGCCCGCCAGCACCGTGACTCAACTGGACACTTGTCACACTCACACACGCGTTTTCGGCCCCAAATACAGCCCTCTGTCTGCTGATTCCCCGTGGAACCCGGCCCCAAATCCCCACTTCTGTCTGTCCTCTGCGTCCCAGCCGCTGTCGGGCAAACTCTGAGAGGGGCTCAGGAGCCGTCGGAGGTGCTGACGGGGGGATATCCCACGGGCATCCCACGCCGTGCCGCGGCATCCCAGGCCAGTGGTGGGCACGAACTGGGAGCCAGGACTGTTCAGGAGAAGGGACCCCGGCGGCGGGGCCGGGGCCGCAGCCCGCGGCTGTCCCGCACCTCGCGGAGCTGCACTGGACCTGGGCGCCTCGGAGGAAAACGTACCTGGGAAAGAAACAGAGCCGAGGATGGAAAAAATAAGAGGCCTCACCACCTCTAATCTAAATCCGGTCTCAAAGCCAACTCTGTAGAAAACACGTGTTTTTTTCTCCCTCCTTGACCCACGGGAGGCATCAGGAACCGTCCAGGGAAAGTCTCTCCATTCTCCCGCCCGCAAAAAATAAAGATTTACCGTGCCGCAAAGAGATGGCCGTGGGAGAGAAGGCAGCGGGGGAAGGAGATGTTTGGCTTCTCCGCGGCCACGCTGAACCCCGGGGAGACGGCCCGGGAGCTGCGGCACGGCCCCTGCCGGGCGGGGACCCCGGGGGATGGCAAAGCCCTCGGCACCAGGGGACCCCTCCGCCCGCGCTGCCTCCGGACAGGGGGCTCCGAAAGGCGGAAGGGCAGCGGCCAAGGGTGTCCTTCTAATGTTAAATTAAGAAAATAATGTAATTGGGTGCTTTTTCTGCTTCCTACCCTGATGGATGGTTGCAAGAGACACACGCTTTTTTTATTCTCATCATATTAAGCATTAAGTATAGGAAGACTGAAATGTTAATAATGTCACTATAGCAATGCAAGAAGTGTGTAAACATAATTACGAGCTTTAAAAAATCTCCAATAAACACGTACATGCATGTACAAGTGTTGTATATGCAGGTATATAATTATGCTCATCTGATTTTGTGTTTCAGGAATACATCTGAGGATACGTGATTTTCTCAAGCGCATTTCAGCATTATTGCACACCAAACAGTTACACGTTACACTAAAGAAATATGGGGGTGGAGGTGGGGGAAGCAGAAGCAAATTTAACCGTGGTGATTTTATTAAACTATTTATAAGTGGAAAAAAGAAAATATTACATTAGTTGCATGATCACACTGTAGGGATACTTTATAAAATATAGGCATGGGGCACAAGGATGTCTTTTATAGATATGCAGATTGTATATGTGATGGATAGAAGCAATCATGGGCCACGTTTTTCCCTTTATTCTGGAAAACACACATATATTTTCTGAGTCTGGCAGTCAAATAGAGCTGACCGTTTATGAATGCATAAGAGCTATAGGCCAAACTTATATTTCCTATGCAGGAACAAGCAAAATATGCAGACCATAAAAGTCATATTTGTTAACGTCACTTCTGTGCAACAAGTGACAAATGCTCTGTCGCCCGGTTTACAATTCACTAGACTGCCCTCAGTCTCTGCCCAAGTAAGAGAGAAAGCCGAGCGTGCCGCCGTATATTCCCACTTTTCCAGAGACCACTTCAGAGCTCAGGGTCTTTGCACCTTTTTGGAGCCGTTGGAAGTGGAATTTTTCCTTTTTTTTTTTTTTTTTTTCAACTGTTCTTTCAAAAATAGGCCCTGACCTCAAAGGTCCCCATTGCCACTCCGGGAAAGGGAGCGAGACCGTTCCGTGGCGGGGAGGCCGGCTCGGTTCCCGGCTGTCCCCGGCCCCGCCGGACACTCCCGCTGGGCAGCAAGCGGTGTCCGCGTCCCACAGCGGGAGGGGAGGCGGGGCTTGGGGAAGGGGTTCTTGTCCAGGAGTACCGCAAAGGGAACAGGGAGGGATCCTCCGGATGGAGGAGGAGAGGCTTGACCAGCATGTGAGCATCACAGGGACATCTCTGTACTCACCCAAACCTCCACGGGTCTCCGACGTGCACTCTGGACCGAGTTGCCCCTCTACAAACCTGGCTCGCCTGGTCCCAAGGGAAAAGGCAGAGGGTAACCCTCCTGCTCCGGCGCCCCGCAGCGAGGGGGACTTTTGTGGAGTTGCTGGGGTCAATGTCCCAGGGCTGGCTCCAGAGGCTCGGAAAAAAGGGGGCACAACCCGGAAAAAGGGAGGACGACTTTAGAGCTTCCCACGAAATGGTATTATAGTAAGATAATGATTAAAAAGTCGGGCTGAAGAGGGGTAACGCCAGGAACCACGGGCCGGGTCCTGGAGGGGGCAGCGCATCGCCTCTGCCTCCCCGCCTGGGGCGGCGGGGGACGGCGAGTCCGGACAGCCCCTTCTCCGATGAGCGGGGCTGTGTGTCTCTCTAAATAAACTACACAGACACCGTATGTACATCTATACAGCATGTCTGTATAGGTATATACACGTATATAAGGTAAAAAAAACGGACCTCGTGAGACCCCTTAGATGAGATTCCTCTCCCCTTCCCTAGCAGGCACCCTCCCCTCCACCGGCAGGACACCACTGCCTGCTCACGGGAGCAGTCGCCCCTCCGCCACTCTCCCAAAACGCCTCAGCCGGGGGGTTCCGGGCTGAGGACAACCTCACCGCTCCGCCGACAGCCCGCGGGGCCGGAGCCGGCTCTCCGGGCGGCGGAGGGCGCGTCTCCTCCGTCCATCGCCGCCGCCGCCACATGAAAGCGCTCGGCGGGGGGTGAGCGGGGGGGTGATTATTATTAATGATATTAATGATATTAATATAAGCGCGATGTCCGCGGCGCCGATTGGCTGCCGGGGCTGCCCGCTGAGCCCGCTGCAGCCAATGGAAGGCCCGGGACGCGGAGCGGCCGAGCCCCCCCGGCTGCGGCCCGTGTGCCGGGAGCGCCGCCGCCGCCCCCCCCGCACCGGGATTTGCTCCCTAATTGACCTAAATAAGGAGCTCGTGAACGGCGGCCCCGGGGCGGCGCGCACACACACGGACACACACGGACACACGGACACACACGGACACACAGACACACACAGACACACCCGGCAGCGCCCGGCGCCCGCCGCTTTCCCCGCGCAACTCCCATTCGGCGCGGCGCTCCGCCCACCGCAGGATCCCCCGCTCCTGCCCGCCGTTTAACTCGCATGACATTTTTATTTCGTTATTAGCGTTTTCGCGCAGAATCTGGCGCCTCCGATGGGTTGTCGGGCTGGCTTTTTTTTTTTTTCCTTCCCCGTTCCCCTCTTCTCCTCCCCCTCCCTCTCCCCCCCCCCGCCACGTTGTCACAC
>VZTT01001887.1:106774-117779 GCA_013400855.1 Buphagus erythrorhynchus
TTTTTTTTTTTCCTTCCCCGTTCCCTTCTTCTCCTCCCCCTCCCCCCTCCCCTCCTAGCTTGCAGGAAATGATGGCAAACCGCGATCTGAAATGATTACTCCGGAAAAAAACGCTTTTATACCAGGAGAGCATCCACGGGGCTAGGCAGAGGCGAGAGGCGGCCGCGGGCCAGCGGGGAGCCGAGGAGCCAGCCGCCGGCGGAGCCGGGACCCCCTCCCGCAGTTCTCTGCGACGATGCCGGACGAAGCCACGGAAAACGCCGGCTCCACCTCCGCCCGCGTCTCGTCCTTCTTCATCGAGGACCTGCTGGGCACCGAGGGNATTGAAATATTTATTAACCACACGGGGTGTTCCAGGGGGGTCCGGGTCCCGTCTCGCCGCCCCGGAGCAGGCCGGAGAGGGATGCACGGAGTGCCCCCGCAGCCCCCGCCCTGCCTCCCCGTTTTCGGCCGCTCGGGGCAAATCTCCGGAAATGCTCCCTGTGTGTCAGGCACCTGGAGCCTCCGCCCCGCCGCCCAAAGTGTAAACAGGGATTCTTGGCTTGCTTGGGGACTTTTTTTTTTTTTTGCTTTCTCTTTCCCTCCCTCCCCCATCTCTTTTTTTTTTTCCTCTATTTTCTCTCTCCTTTTATTTAAAAAAAAAACAAAAAAACTAAGAGGCAGATCTAGTTTTATTCTTTTTTTTTTTTTTTTTTTTTTTTTTTTTTTTTTTTTTTTTTTTTTCCTCTTTCCGCCCGGAACACGGGCCCCNGAGCCGGAAAGCTGGGACCCCCGGCCCCCAGCAGCGCAGTGGAGAGTTTGGGAAGCCGGGGCAGCAGCTGGGCTCGGTCCCAGCTGCCTCGGCCGCCGCTTCCCTGTGCCCGCAGCGCGGCCTCTCGCTGCAGGGATCCCAATGGAGAGGGTGCTGGAGCAGAAGCCGGGGTTCGGGGCAGAAATTAACACATGATAGAGTGAATGGGCTGCCATCAGTGGTTGTTTTTAATCTACTGATAGAAAAAACATTGTGCCTCGGCGCATCTCTGTGACCCTATGTGAGCCTGCATAAATCTGAAGATTGCTTAGTAAGGAAAAGAGGCGTGATTTGTAATCCACATGGTTTCTTTTTACAGTAATGGGTTTTTTAATATTTTTAATTTCTCTCAAAAGTACATATGGAAACAGCAAAGTATTCCAGGAACAACTACACTTCTTTTTTTTTTTTTAATTCCGGGTTTTCTTCTATTCTATAAAGAGTAGGAAATATTTTTCTCCTTTAAAATTGTAATTGGAATGCACGGTGTTGGAGACTCCATGGAGACATGTCCCAATACCAGAATAGTTGTTCCCATCCATTAGCTTTTTGAAATCCAGAATAATGTGAATTATTTCTTTTTTGCCCCTCTTTATTTACACACGGACGCACTATTATGATTACCCCTCTGACACAATATACTCACAAATGTACTTTTAAGTATGTATGGGTGCATACTTCTGTAAATACAGACGTGTGTATATAAATAAGAGGTCACACGTATTCCTGTGTGTATAGACATTATACAAAGTACACACATACTTCTGTGTGTATACATATACGGGTACATTTTATGATTTGAAAACAGCCCATGAGTGTGTTATATACATACACAGGAGTGCGTTTATATGTGTGCACACATACGCAGATCCACCAGCATGTCCATAGATTAATATATTTACATACATAAAATACAGGGCTTGTGTTTCCATATAAGCATGCGTGCATGTGTGTGTATTCACTGAGAATATTTGGGAGTTTATCGCAGGAGGCAGAGAAGCGGCAGGAGCCTTTGCTCGGGCCCCTCGCTCCCCGGCCTGGCTCTCTCTCCCGCAGCCGCGCTGGTTTCCCCTCGCGGTGAGCGGGCGGTGCGGTGCGGTGCGGTGCGGGGCCCCCGTTCCCCGGATCCCTGCAGCAGCCCTCTGCCTCTCTTTGCAGCCAGCGACCGGGACTCGCCCGAGCTGCCCGAGGAGCCGGCGGAGCGGGCGAGTGGCGGCGGGCGGGCGGTGGCCAGAGGCCCGGCGGGCGGGCGGCCGGGGCCGGGCGGCCGCGACGAGGAGGAGGAGCGCGGCGAGGAGCCGGGCGAGCCGGAGCAACGCGCCGCCGGCCGCAAGAAGAAGACGCGCACGGNGGAGTTTATCGCAGGAGGCAGAGAAGCGGCAGGAGCCTTCGCTCGGGCCCCTCGCTCCCCGGCCTGGCTCTCTCTCCCGCAGCCGCGCTGGTTTCCCCTCGCGGTGAGCGGGCGGTGCGGTGCGGTGCGGTGCGGGGCCCCCGTTCCCCGGATCCCTGCAGCAGCCCTCTGCCTCTCTTTGCAGCCAGCGACCGGGACTCGCCCGAGCTGCCCGAGGAGCCGGCGGAGCGGGCGAGTGGCGGCGGGCGGGCGGTGGCCAGAGGCCCGGCGGGCGGGCGGCCGGGGCCGGGCGGCCGCGACGAGGAGGAGGAGCGCGGCGAGGAGCCGGGCGAGCCGGAGCAACGCGCCGCCGGCCGCAAGAAGAAGACGCGCACGGTGTTCAGCCGCAGCCAGGTGTTCCAGCTGGAGTCCACCTTCGATGTGAAGCGCTACCTGAGCAGCTCCGAGAGGGCCGGGCTGGCCGCCTCGCTGCACCTCACCGAGACCCAGGTGAAGATCTGGTTCCAGAACCGCCGCAACAAGTGGAAGCGGCAGCTGGCCGCAGACCTGGAAGCGGCCAACCTCTCCCACGCCGCCCAAAGGATAGTGCGGGTCCCTATTTTGTACCACGAGAACTCGCCGGCGAGCGCCTTGGGCTTCACCCTGCCGCACATGTCGCCCCCCTTGGTGGGCTTCTCCAGCGGCGTCAGCTACCCCCTGGGCACCTTCCCCGCCGCCTCCCTCCCTTTCCTACGGTCGCAGATGACAGGACTCGTCTGAGCGCCCACCTCGGCCGGGACCGCGGCCCCTTCGCCCCCTCCCTCGGCTTGCAGCTCCACCCCCCTTCCTCCACGGACTTTTTATTTCCAACTTACACGTTTCTTGATTTTCTGATTTTTGACTTTTTATTTTTCTTTTCTTTTTTTTTTTTTTTTTTTAAACGTGCAATAAACTAACTCTTGGGGTTAACTCGGAGCGACGTGCGGCAGCCGGAGGGAGCCTAAAGGACTTGAAACACCCCAGCCATGCACCGGGATCAGGCTGGCGGGGCTCCCACTGCCGCGCATCCAAAGAAAATCCAGCCCCCTGGCAGCGGCAAACCCCTCACCGCCGCCCCGGCCCCGGGGTGACACAGACCGGCGTTTTCCGGGGGGAACAGACTCCCCCGACCCTTCCTCCTGCAACCCGCGGAGCCGCCGGGCGAGACACGAATGTACGGACCAGCCGGCGCTTCCCGGCCCCGAGCTGCGACCGAGAGACCTTCCCCGGCATCTTTGGTGCCCCGGGCCAGCGCTCCTACCGGGGAAACCTTCGCGTTTCCCCTCCGCCCCAGCAGCTTTCCGCGCAGAGCGGGGGACCCTGCTGATCCCGGCCTCCAGCAGCTTATCCAGGGCCCTTTGTTTTAGCCACTTAATCCGTACATATCCCCCTCCCATCCTTACTCTCATTTCCATACCACCGATAACCAAGCATGTGCTGGTGCCCCCTGGTCCTTCTCGATGCAGAAGTTTTGATTTGAAACAACTTGAAGGCAAATTGGTGGAAAGAATTCGCCCCGCTGAAATCCGAGCTGTGAGGATTTGGTTTCTTTGTTTTCGTTTTATTTCCCCGGCAAATTATCGGCTAAAATACACGGGTTTATATATACACGTATATATGTAATTCTACATTCTCTATTTTACAAGTGGATTTGCCACTGGTTTTTTTTTTTGATCTCCTGAAGAGGTTGAGGAAAGTGCACCTCGACTTGTCCGTCTCTTATGAGATCGGTTTGTGTAATCGATTAATAATTCACTGGCAATTAAAAAGGAAGGAAAGAAAAATAATCAGATGGGAACAGACTGGGGAGCTGTATGGCTGGTTATGCAAGCGAACCTGTAACGTGATATTATATGAAGTATTATGCATGCCAAGTTATTGTTTTTCTTTAATAATTGTTTTGTTTCCCCCCTCCTACCCACTCCTAAAATGAATTTCTGGACTATCATTATTTCTAAAAGTTTGGATTTCTTTTTCCTGATATTAAGGGGGAAAAAAAACCTTCTAAAACTCGGCCTTGGTGGAAAGTCAAGCTTTGATCGTACGTTCTAGGGCATAATCAGCTGCAATTGAACCACCCAGCTCGGAGCACCGGTGTCCCTGCAGGGAAGGCCAGGTCCTGGATCTGCTGGGGAATGTGCGTGCGGACCTGTCTCCTGTGAAGGAAGGGCGATCTAGTTCTTACTCTTTCCTACGCTTTTCATTATAATTGGAGCAATCTTACTTTTTCTGGTTATGAAATCGATCAGCGAGATGTGGTGGAGCTTCAGCTTTGATATAAAACCCGAGAAGAAGGGTCAGGGGTGGATTATAACCTCGACACAATTTTGGGCTTTCCTCCCTTTTTTTTTCCTTTTCCTTTTTTTCTTTTCCTTTTCTTTTCTTTCTTTTATTTTTTTTCTCTTTTATTTTCGTCCTATTTTTTCCTCTGCTTTGGCCTGAAATATGGCTCTGAGCACCAGCCTGCTCAGTTGAAGTCAGGACGTTGGAAGACTCAAAACCACTCGAGAATTGCATATATATGTACACATATATATATATATTTATAGGTTCCTGAGAAAAGTAGTAAATTGCCGGGGTACTGGTTTTGCCATAAGCCCCATTTCTGGAAGCTGTTGTCTTTTGAAGTTTTTTTTTTTTCCCCTTCTCTTTTTTTTTTTTGTTCCGACTGCTGCTGATCTCCCCCTGAAATCTCCAGACATATTCGCCAGCCGTTTTCTTGGCGTATCCGTCAAACACTCGAATTTGAGATGAAAACTTTTAAAGCCTGGTCCCCGAGCGGTGTGAGAAGGACCGGGAGGAGGCGAAGCTGGGGATGTCGGTGCCCCGGACGGGACTCGCCGGCCTCGGGGAATGCGGCCGGGCTGGGCTTCAGCCTTTTCGTGCCAGAGGAGGTGACTTGGGGCGATGTTTCTTCCTCAGGGCGCAAGCACTTGATTTTGATGCCGTTCAAAGCCTGGCTGCCCCTGGAAGAGAGCGGCTAGACCGTTTTTCCCGTCATATCCAGCTCCCCAGATCTCCCAGTGTTACCTACTGGAGTAAAATCCTGACTCACTACAGTCATATCAGAGTAGATTGTAATCCAACGAGAAATTTAACACGCCTGCCACTCTCCACATGCCTTTTCTTTGGAGTAACATATGAGATTATTATACTTCTGGTTCTACTAAATATTCTTTCCTTGAAGTTAAGGAACTGGCAGGGCTAAATGATCAATCGGATTTTTAAAATGTGTTTTGACATTAGTATGTTTGTTTTTTAAAGATGTGCTGATTATATCAATAAACAGATTTTTTTCATACACTGTATTTGTAACTTATGATCATGGTAAAATATTAAAAGGTGCAAGACGTGAAATCATCTAAGAAAAAGTGCTTACTTATGCCTTATTCTGTACATGCAGAAAATGATTTATAGTGGCTTATTAAAAGTATGTGCTGAAAGTAGGAACATATACACCTCAGGTTTCTTTACCTCGTAGCTTTTGTAATGATACTTTTCCCTGTATCTGATGGCAAGAAATTTCTGCAGGATGCAGAGAAACACCTAGTACCAGATGCCAGTCCCTGAGGTATGTGCATCGAATATTTCAAAATAGGTAAAATCCCCCAGACCCGAATACCCAAGCCCATCCCTCAAATCAGGACAGCAAATTCCTCACAGTTTTCTTCCTTGTGTGTATTTTTTATTAAACAAATCAAAAAGTTAAGAGTCACACGCTTTGTGCTGCTCCTGCAAATAGAAAGCTTTAAGAAAAATGTTAATGGACGGTAAAGCTCAAAGTACTTTTGCAAAGGCTGTTTATGACATATAGAGACATACGTTGCTGCTTTATAGATCAAAGCAACCTCAGAATAGCTTTAAAATAAATCCAGTTATACTACAGCTGTAATATTATTATGCAGCATAAATCCTTGTCTGTTGACATTTATTTAATGAATGTTGCTACAACAGCTTAGCTAGATGGCACTCCAGAGGCGAGGCAAAGGAGAACCTTGCCAGATTACTCACAAAGACAACTTGTGTTTATTGGACGCTAATAAAATAATCAGTGAAAAGGTTTTTTTTCTTTTTCTTTTTTTTTTCTTTTTTTTAGCGAAGCAAACGACAATCAAAATAGAGTCTGAACTGCCCCTTTGAAATAAATTCCTAGTGTAGCTGCAGTAAGACATTATTAATTACACTTTAAATGAAAATGATCGATATGCTGGAAAGCACCTTGTTAAATGGTTACTTTGCAAATGGTACATTGCTCACCAGTTTAAAAGGGCCCATAACTTTTCTCGTAGGCACGAGTCTAAAATATTCATGCAAATCAATACTTGATAAATCTCATAGGTGCGTGCTGGCTCCACTGTTCAACAATATATTTGGATCGATTCTTTTTTTTTTTTTTTTTTCCTTTTCCACTGCATTATCTTGGAATAGTCTGTCTGTGCCCCTGCCAATGCGTCCCGCGCCCACCATCGATCGGAGAGAGGCTCGCTCCAGACTCCAGCGGACTCGCAGGGTTTAGTGCTGCCAGCCTCAAATTAGATCCAGGCAATATTCATATATTTCCCTTCCTATTCCAGATGAATGTGACTTTATGGTGAATGCCTTAATGCTTCCTTTAACTATCCTGAGTTTCTCAACTCTGCTTACGATGTAATTTCTCTGTAGTGAGATACATGAAGGTCTATTCAAAAAGATATAAATGAGAATTTAGATGTGCACATTAATTTAGAGCCTTTCCTTTCCTTTCCTTTCCTTTCCTTTCCTTTCCTTTCCTTTCCTTTCCTTTCTTTTCCTTTCCCTTCCTATCCCTCTCCCCTTCCCTCTCCCTCTCCCTTCTACTAAACAGTTGGATATTACTAGCTTTATTCGGAACTCCCCCCCAGATTTTTCCTCAGGTATCAAGCACAGTGTCTGGAGGAAGGCGATTTAGTAGAAGATTCTGAACTGACCCCAGAGAGCAACAGAACTTCAGCAGGGGATGCTGTGTCCCGGGGCACAGCACGGCCCGATCTGCCCATGCCCCGACACCTCTCGGGCCGGAGCAGTCCTCTGAGCCCCCAGAAAAGCCTGTGGCTGTGTCACGCCTGTAGCTGCCTTCCCGGGGAGCTCCGGGGAGAGTTGCTTTCCCTCTAGCGATGCCGTTTTCTCTGCCCTCCCTCTCTGCTCTCTCCCCGGGATGCCCGGTGAAGGCAAGGGATGTCCCCGCTGTCCCGAACCTCTGCCTGCTCCAGAGGGAGGCAGCAGGGTCCTGCCGGGGAGATGGGAGACCACAACAACAACCGGCAATTCATGTCCAGCCATTGCTGAACCGCTAAAACCAGTTTTATTCAGGGACCAGCAGCGCCAAAGTGCCCAAACTCGCCTAGCGATTTTAATGAGCTTTTCGGACAGCGCTTCTGTTCAAGACCCCCTCGCCAGGGCTGTGTCCCGGGAGAGCATCGGAGATGATTTAAGGAGTGCTGCGAGGTGTCTGCAATCACCAGGGTCTTACGTGCAAGGGGATGTGAAATCCAGGGAGGGACTTTTACCCTCGGGTACCTCGGGGGATAAATCAAGCTCGATTCCGTAAAACAAGCAAAACCAGACTCTTTGGCGTTTCTGTACCATCTAATCAGATTTCATTTCCATCAGGTTTAGAGTAAGAGACTTCTTGTGCTCTGAGCTAAAATGGAAATATAGATATATATGACGAGCGATTTCTGGTAAAAAGCTTTCCCGGGTGAAAGGTTTCTACTCTGCAAGATGTTAGCTTCTACTACAGGATTATATTATTAAAAGGAAAAGGTTGGCTCTTCCTGCCCTGCCGCTGTGCGGTACTGGCCTCTGTGTCCTCACACGTCCCAGACAACGAGGTTCTTCACAAATACAGTGC
Organism: Buphagus erythrorhynchus; assembly: GCA_013400855.1. Taxonomy (NCBI): domain Eukaryota; kingdom Metazoa; phylum Chordata; class Aves; order Passeriformes; family Sturnidae; genus Buphagus; species Buphagus erythrorhynchus. Next base: position 114,803 of record VZTT01001887.1, read on the forward strand.
AAATGAAGCGTGGGCTGAAAGAGTACCAGCGTCGGAAAATCTCTGCCTATTGCAGGAAAAGCTGCTGCTTATAACCCAGGGTTTTCGGAGCCCGGGAGGGAACCGCGGTGCTGAGGTTGGGTAGCCGCGAGGGATCCACTCTCTGGTCTCTCTGACCTCAGATCCTCTTTGCTGGCTCTGATCCTCGCAGAACGCGAAGGCTGCGGCCAAATTCGCCGCTGCCCACGGCCGCTCCCACACCAATCTCTTCCCGGGGCTGCTCCACGTGTCCCGGGAACCATTCACTGGAAATTGGATTTTGGGAAGGACTGCTCCTGGATTTTGGGAAGGACTCTCGCCCCTCCGCCCGGTCGGACACTGTTGCCCACATTAACTCCGGGTCAAGTGCGGGCGGGGGTTCGGACTGTGCTGCTGGGGGTCTGCAGTGGGCCCGAGGGGTTCTGCTGCCTTCCCCCGCCGCAGCCCCGCTCCCTCCGTAGGAGGACTCTTCCCTGGGGGCTGTTTGGGCTGTGCAGAACACGCTCTACCTGTTGGTCTTTGCTTTTCCCGGAAGGTAAGAGTGACCTAGCAGAGGGCATGAGGAGCCCGGTATGGACCTGGCTTGTAGAACTCGCTGCAGGGGGACCCCGGAACCTCTGAGCCCCCCGCGTCCTCTTGTGGCCAGTGAATCGATTCCAACTTGTCCCAGGGGCTGAAGAGATCCAGCTCTGTAGCGTGCTCCCTCTGCACCAAGTTTGTCGGGGAAAAACAAACAAAACCAAAACCAAATCAAACCAAAAAAACCCACAAACCAACCAACCAACCCACCAAACAAACCCAAAAAAAACCCCAAACCCAGCCAAAACAAAAACAGAAAAAACTCTATTTTGAAAAATGGCCAAATGAGGCTGGGAAATGATGACAGACCTTTCGCAGCAGGGTATTGCTGGACCGCGTCTCCAAGGGCTGGGCTTGGACTGCTCGGGGAGTGGAGGGGGCTGCGGTGAAAAAAAAAGATTAGGTGGTAAAACTTATGTCTTCTTCTTCACTTAACTTCTTATTTCTCTTTTTCAACTTTTACTTTTTCTTCCAAGAAAATGTCTTCTAGGAAAGTATACTGACTCGAGGCATTGCGCCTTGTAGGACGGATTTTTTTCCATTATTTTTGGAACTAGAAGGGAAACGGTTTGCAGCAAGAACAGATATAAATACCTGGGGCGTGCCTCACTCACAGACAGAGCGAAGGGAGGCCGAGACAAGAGCGCAAAGAGCGACCCGACCTGGCATCCGAGTTTCCCATGCTCCTAGTTTTAACATCTCGGACCAAATTTCTTAACTTATACTTTCAGCTGCTTCTTCACATTTTGTAACTGTCTTATCCGGGCTCTTCCCTTGGCCCTTCCCTCGCTCTCTCTTAAATGGATACTTTGCTCTGATAAAACTCCCAGTTCTTATAGGAGACTGCAAGACAAATGCAACAAGTTCGGGTATTTGACCAATAATCGTGTTGATGGAAGATGGGTATATTTATTTTTTCGGCTGGTGGAAAATGTGCAGCTCTCCAGCAGAAGGCTTTCATTAAAATTTGAGTGCGTTCATAAAGTGAAAAAAAAAACCAAACATGAAAAAGAGCTGAAACCCGCTCTCTCAAGTACCAGTGCGTTAAAAATTAACGCAGTCCAAAGCCTTAAGAAGCCCCTGATTTTAGCTCATGGAATCTCAAGCATCACAATATTTTAAAGCCTGTCGGTACTTCTATTGTCAACTCTTTTTCAAGGACTCCTCGCTTTCCCTCTGCAGTTTTCGGGGTGGAAACCTCGAGACGCGCACTAAAAACCCTCTTAAAAGCCGGCTGGAAGTCGCAGAGAGGGAGAGGTTTCCCTGTGATGCACAACGGATGGCAGCTCTAAAATCGCTGGATGTCCTGCCTCGAGTAGTGTAAACGGGTTTTAAAACGCTGCAGTGCTGGGAGGCGTGGGAAGCAAAAGTTCTCAAGATAGTACAGAAACACATCGATCCTTCCCCAAGTTCCACAGCTCAGGTGAACGCTTCCCCATCTCCCAAAGGCACACCTTGGGGAACTCAAACACCCCATGCAGCCGGCCAGCACTTTCTCATTTGAAAGCTACAGAAGAGCTCTGCTGATCCGCGGCGGGGAGCAGGGGATGTAGAGGGGATGGTGACGTGCTGGGGGGAATGTGTGGAAGTTATGTGTGGATTTTGGGGTGGCCTGACACCATGGGGCTCTTTGGGAAGAAAAAAGGGTCGCTTTCGCCCCATGGGTATTCAATCTGAGAATCTGCAGATGAAAGGACCGCAGGGAAGAGACTCTGGCTGTATGAGCTACTCTTCCACAGTCTACCCCACCGCCGAACAGCGGCACGGACAATCTGCAGCAAATACGCTCCGCAGGCTGCCTGGGGTCGTGCCAGGTGCTGTACAAACACAGGGAAGGGGCTCGCAGCTCCCAGCTTCCCCTTTGCTTCTTTCCTTCCCTCTCTGACTGCCATCCCTGCTTTTCCTCGCCGGACTCCGCCTCATTCCCCATATCTTATTTCCAATCTTCTCCGTCCATTCTTCTCCTTCAATCCAAAGATCTCCGTTCTGCCATCCCACCTCCTCTTCGCCTTTGTCGTGGGCTCTGGCTCTGCCTTCCCTCCGCCCACTTACAGTGAAGGGCCCAGGCAGGAGGAGGGCAGCCAGCCCTGCCCTGCCGCGGCTGCCCAGGGCACCCTTTCGGGACACCTCGGCGCGCTCCCCGCCTCTCCCTTCCTCCCCTCTTCCCTCTAGTCCCTGCTCCTTTTCCTTCTCCCTCTCCTCTCTGCAGCCTTCCCTCCCCTGCACTGCTCCCCCCCGTCCCCAGTGCTTTGGCTCCCTCTAGCTCCATCCCCTCCCTCCGTCACCCCGACCCCTCCTCCTACGCGGACCCATCCTTCCCTCCGCCCCGGCTGCCGCCGCCGCCCTCCCGCCGCCTCCGCCAGTCCCGCGGCTCGGCTCG
>VZTT01001888.1:3688-22449 GCA_013400855.1 Buphagus erythrorhynchus
GAGATTTCCATTAACTTCTATAAGCATTCAGGGCTCTCCATAACAATTTCTTTTCTGACTGCTGAGAATAAAATGATAGAAGTTTAAACATTTTTTGAATCAAAGTTCTAAAATAGCATTAAGTGTTCTGATGAATAATGTACAACTACTTACACAGCTGCTGAGAAGATCTTTTTGAGAATTATTTGTCTGTAAAATCTCTTGGAGTTGGAGAGCCTGAACCCAGAATCTCATTATTTTTAGTGTCAGCTTTGAGCTTAGATATACAACCTATAACATTATTGTAAGGAATGCTTAATGTTCTTTAAAATAGAGACAGACTACTTCTTACTTATTTTTTTCTGATGGCTATTCCCAAATACTTGCAACCTGTCAAGAGAATCTGTCCATCAATAACACACAATATTATGCATCAGTTACTTCATTCGCTCCTTAGCTGTCAAGATCATTTTTTAAAGGGCTTTCACTTAGAAAGTCACACAAATGAAAACTGAATTATGCTGCAGACTGTATGAACCTGCAGTCCTAATTCACTTGATGTGATGGGAGAAGAAGGTGAGAAAAAATTTAAAATACTGCACAAGAAAAGTAGCTGAAACTGTATCATTACTGACAATGACAGTTCTAAGGCAAGTTTACAAGATTAGGGTCTATGCTGGTTTGGGATGGGCTGGCATGAATTTTCCTCACAGTAGCTATTGTGGGGCTGTGTTTTGGATTTGTGCTAAACACAGTGTTGATAATATTGAGATCTATTCACTATTGCTGAGCAGAGCTTACATACAGATGCACAAGATATTGGGAGGGGACACAGATAGGACAGCTGATCCCAACTTATCCAAGGGATACCCCAGACCAAATGGTATCGTGCTCACACAGGTATTTCATGGGTTTTTGGACACGGATGATTTACTGTTTTGGCCAGGGAGGAGGTTTGATTTGTCCTATCACTTCCAGAAGTGAACAGTCCCTCTAGAAAGAGGCTCTAAAGAGACCAAATCCCCCAAAGCCCAGCCTGCAGGAATTTACTGTTCTGTAAATAGGTCTCTTACAGATGTCAAGATTGATATAATACACAGTGAGAAGTCACTGCAGTAATCACAGTCCTGCTTCTGTCATGTTCCTGCATTTGCCCAAGATGAGGGAGCAGGGGGAAGCACTGAGACACTCTATCAAAGTACTGGAAAGCACAACTTTCACTGTTTTGTATTGTATTTCACTGATTTGTATTCACTGTATTGGCAAACAGTATTTGAGCAAAAAAAAGACTACAGTTGCATAATTCAGTGAGAAGGGAAACTGCATGAGTCTGAGTGTGAGAGGGNAATCACCATGGCCTAGGAAATTGTCCATGCAGGTAAAAGTCTGTTTTAGAGTCTGAAATGTAATGAATCAATTAACCTGGCCAATGGTAGGTGATTTCAGGGCCAGAAAACATCCCCTGGTATGTTTAATATACAGAGAGCCTGAAGTGCACCCAAAGGCAGTTTGACTGTTGAACTTGGAGTCATACAGTGTGCCAAATTTCCTGCTGGTATGTCTTTGTTGACTTAAAAATATCTCAGTAATAAAGAATTTGACACTGCAAGTACATTTCAGTGATATGAATTTCATTGCTAAAATTTAGTTTAATGTGTTTTCTCAATTTCTTACTATATTTTATTATCAATAAATATATTTGTTTCTTAATTGTATGGGGGGAAAAAAGTAGAAGCTACCTAGGAAGATAGATAGATAGATAGATAGATAGATAGATAGATAGATAGATAACATTTTGTTGCCATAACACATTTGATTCAGTCAGTCACCTAAAGTTGTATTTAGGTGTATTTATAAGTCTATAGGAAAATATGATGATCTCATTGTAAATGCTGAATATCTGGTTTATTCTTTTATTCCCTTGGGCACTGTCTCTTTTTCTACAAGACTTTTGTAGAAACATTTTCTGAAGTACGCTGAAAAAACCAGTAGATATTAGAGTCAAGATAACAAGCAAGTTAAAGTAATTAAAGAAGTAGAATGCTTATATAACCTTACACCTCCATATAAAAAAACAAACCATGTAAATAATTGATATTAAGAGATGCTGGACAGTTTAGGCACTTTGCTGACATTGTGCTGCTCTGCTAGGTTCTCTCAGGCTGTATTGTTAATTTCTATTGACTTTGTAAGATAATTTCAGATGATTCAAAATATGTCCTCTTTGAAAGCATTATGAAATACTACCTTCTCTGAAAGTAGTGCTTCCAGCAGTTAAAGATATCAAATTGTCTGTTACTGATTTTTGCTTTCGTGTCTACTATTTAAAAACTATAATCTTCATTATTCACACTACCTGTGTATTGCAAAATATAATTATGATTTTTTATGGCTTTGTGAAGCTTGTGAAGAATATTGCATGGTATTCAGGTCTTATTAGTTAAAATTTCTATATAATTAATCTAATACTGGGTAATCAGTTTTAGTTTAGTAAACAGAAATGCCTAGTGAAGAATATGTTGATTATTAGAAACTCAGATTATTTAAAATAAAAATACACTTATAGTAGGATTAAATTTATTTAACTTTATCCCCTCAAAAGCTATAAAATCAAGTCTAAGCATTAGATCCCTCTACAGTAAGTGATGTTATTTCATACAGAGTTAGATAAACATGCACAGTGATTCATTTAACCTCCCTGAGGTCCGGATGAAACCAGCAACAGCTTTTCTCTCTAAATATTATTCCTGCAAGTAATGAGAGATATGATAAGCTCTATATATAATTGGAAGAGTAACATTATTCTGTTAAGGTAAGAAAGGAAAATTACTGACCTTCACAGAGCTAATTGAAAGGAAAGCATTTTTTACAGTCCCTCTATTTTTAAGCATGGCACATACTACATATGCATTCATGCTTACATTCATTGATACATGCAGTATACAAAATTGCTATGAAAAGGCTCTCAGTACCTGAGCTTTGATGCTAATGATATTGTGACACTAATTAATGATAATTAATATATTCTTGGCACAATATTAGGCATCATGGAGACACATAAAATGTATTAGTTATTTCATTATTCAAAAGTGCAAGACTACACAGCTTTTTTCCTAATCTAAATTTAGTTCATCATCTGTATGCCAAAAGAGAGCAGTATCATCTTCATACCAATAACTGTAGGAATTTTTGTTCTCTAGCACAGATCTCTTTCAAAAGATTGTCATAGCTCATGTATTATCATTAGCTTAATAATTACAAGTTTGGGGTTTTTTGTCTCTAACTGTACTTGCCAAGCCTCTGTCCTCTGCTACGGCTTGGGAATTTTAAATAAACAATTTTTGTTTCTTTCTAACTATAGTTGAGTTCAAGAAAGCATTTAACACCTTAAACTATAATATTATGTTTCCTTCTTCCACTCATGTAGAGTTATTCAGAAGTCACATTGGTTGTCAGAGGACTTTTTATACTATTTCTAAAATCACCATGTGTACTGATGAGATACAGTCTAGATAGATTTTGCCTGACTAGTTGAGTAATATCCTTATCTATTTTTTTTTCATTTTGTCATGCACATCATGTCAGACAAAACACTGGGTATAGTTTTAGATTCATTATTCAGGCCAAAAAAGTGCCATAAGCACTTATCAAGGTGCTTGATTGGCTGCTTGAACAACCACAGTTTGCTTTGTCGCTCTTCCAGAGGAGAACTTTAACTGTGCACAGCACTTTCAAATATTATACACTACAGAGGGGAAAAAAGCAACAAAATTGCTTATTCTGGAAATGAAAAAAATAAATAATTGTGCGGAAATTAGTTTCTTCCTTCTTTTGCCAGTTGATTCTTAATTCAGAAGTCAAATTCCATCAGTTCTGCCTTACATATGAAATATAATTTACAGAGCAGCAACACTAATCTATGACTCGAGAATTTGATGTTGGTTTCTTCCTTTTTGAAATGCTAAAATTTAGCTTCAAGCCACTTAGTGAACCTGTATGTAATTTCTGTAGGTATAAATGCACTTCCTGCATAATCTCATGGGCCTCCATCCAGGGGGAGCTAGAGGGCACAACCAGAGACAGAACAGTTAAAATAATACCCTGCAGCCAGTTAATATCCTGCAGCCAGTTTTCTAAAGCAATGACAAATTATTGCTACTGAAGAATTTAAGACAGTATGCTAAAGACTAAAATTATTGCCAAAATAATAAATCTTCAAATGTCATAATGTATTTGCAGACATTTGTCCCCTAATTTCCTAAATATCAGACCATATTGATAAACTATTTTACAAAAATATTTAATTTTGCTACACTTATCACTTAATGATTTTTTTTTTGAAAAGTATGACTTTTGTTTGGATGGAGTGTGAGATAACTCACTCAAAGGGCCACTAAAGCTCTGTCATACTTTTTGTTTTGGCTAGAAAATCTGCACGCACTCAGAAAATCTATAACATATAAAAATGCTTACTAAGCATTAACAGTATGAAGATCTTAAAAAATCAAAGCTTTTGTTGGAGAGTATATTTAGAAGATAGACAACAATCTTTCATTTTATAAATGCATGCAAATTATCATGGTTAACATTGTTTTAATGCAAGTTAACATTGATAACAGTTATCTATACCATTTCTAATATCTATTTGTTTAACATTCCATCCATGTCTGGGCCCTGAACTTTATCACAATTCATTACTTCTGATCTTTCTCTTCAGGATTTTTTTGTCCTCTGTTCCTCACTCAAAAGATTTCTTATCCAAGTATTTTCACCTTTTGTATGTTTGCAGGAACCCTATTTCATCTGCTAATAGTTCCTGACAGACTTATGAACATATTACACAAGATTAATCAGACAAACATAACCTATATTTACTTTAGAATAAACACACATGTACCTGAAGATATTTTTAAAGATCTTTAACTCTCCAATTTCCTTTTTTTTTTTTTTTTCATTTGATTTATAATGTCTCAGAAAGCTTCTGCTTAGAAATTCCATCCTCTTCAACCTACAGAATTGTTTACAGGTAATCCCAGTGCTTTTCTTAGATAAAGTTGTATTTCCCTCATGATGTCTCTAACAGACTTCTTAGGAGGAAATCAGAGAAAGACTGTGATTTTGTTACACAGGCACCCTGGGCATTGATCTTTCATCTACTGAGACATTTTTCATATTTTTCATTTTTGGACGCAGGAGTTGCTATTTATATATAAAATAAGAATTTTATTCTCTGAAGGTGAACAGGCTGTTGGCTGCTCAGCATTTTGTCAGCAATTTTTTCATAGATGCACACTGTCTATTCTGTAGTGGCTGGTATTTCTTCATATGTTTCGAAAGTTCATTACTGCCACATGGAGGTGGTGGAGTTTAAGAAGATCTAAGGGAAACTCTCTCTGTTATCTCTGTTGAAATACACTTGCAGTAGAGAGAATTTTTCACTATCTTAGCAAAAAATGTCATTATATGAAAGGAAAGAAGAAGTCATTCTTGTCATGCTGGTGTTCTCTTCTCTGAGCTGTTGATAAAATTCTGATCGCCTCAGGTTGCTGGCTTTCTCTGTAATTTCCTGACATTAGATTTGAGAGAGCACCTTCTGTAGCTTTTACAGCAGCTACATTTCCTTTTACTTTATTACCACGAGACTCTTTCATATCATCCTGGAATTTTTTCTGATGTTTCCCATGATTCTTGTCTTTGAGTTCCTTCATAGTTCAGTGTATTTCTCTCAAATGTCTTTTTATCTTTCTTAACCAAATATTTTCTAACCTCTTCTCTGTATATCTATTTCAGTGGCATGAATCTGGACATCCAAACTGATTCCTACTGATTTCTAGGCATTCTCTTGTTATGAACTAAACACCTTTACAGTCATGCTGATATTGCCATATTTTGCTGTTGGAAAATAAAGAAGGAAATGCGTCAATGGGCTGGAATGATAGCAAGGTTTGTCACTTAGCACTGGTGATGTATGATGGTCAAGAACCAGAGGGAAAGGCATGACTTCTGAGCAGGGAACAAACAAACTTTTCATTAAAAATATCACTAATATCACTTCCTGCTTGTAATTTTACTTTTTATTTTTCTGGAAAGAATCTGGGAACAAAGTTCTTTCACATTATGTAAAAATCAGTCACCTGATGACTTTGTCAACAACTGTAGGGTTTTTTTAGCTGAAACTTCCTGGTATAGGAAAAGTGCTCATAAATAATGATCTATTAATTAAGATTTTCTCATGAAAAATTGACATAAATTTTATTTTTAAAATGTGCATTATTTTATTATAAAACTTTTATATTTCCTCCTATGTAGGATGTTTTATATTATATAGAAAAAAAAAGTGGGACACTTCGCTTAGTATATCTTCATTGTCTACAGATAGGTCTTATCTTTCATTAGGACACAATATTGTTCAAACACACAGTTTACAGTAATAAGGAATTCCATACTTATCAATTAATCAATAAAGGCTTACCTTTATACTNTAGTGCAGTTAGGGTTATTTTATTACTATTATTATGATTATTATTATTATTATTACATGTAAGAAATTACTGCTCTTTATTTAGCTTTTCATTACCTGTGATGATAAGAAATTACCCTTGAACTATCACACAAAATTATAATGCATCAAAATATTCTTAAGTAACTGTAAATATGTATCTGCAGACAGAAATAACTGGAATGCAAGCAATGAGGAGTATCAAATTAAGATGTTTAAATCTTTTTATTCCAGTCTGTTGCTTTTGATAAAATTACAGGATTAGTAGTTTCAGAGGAGAAAGCAGATGCAATATATTTTGATTTTACAGAAACCTTTGATTTGCTGTGTTATGAAACTACAAAAAATTAATTCAAGTTGTCTGGTATAAGAACTCTGCCACAGAGATTGGCAAAAATCATTGTAGAATGATAAACAAAGAAGCATAATGATAATTTCAGTTTTGCTGTGGAGAGGTTTCTGAGGTTGATAAGATCAGTTACCTCTTTTTTTCACGTCTTTTATTCTATTGTGTGATGATACAAATAACACATGCTTTAATATTTTGCATAGTTGAGTGAATAAACAACATCCAGACAGACTTGGACAAGACTGAGAAGCGAGCCCATCAGGCCCATCAGGTTCAAGAAGTCCAAGTTGTACAAGGTCCTGCACCTGGGTCATGGTAATCACTGGGTAACAGGGGGTAAAGGGATTGAGAGCCCTGAAGAGAAGGATTTGGGGGTAGTGGTGGAGGAAATGCTGGACATGACTGAGTAGTGTTCTGTACACACAGCCCAGAATCATATAACCATGGAATTGTTAAGTTTGGAAAAGATTTCTAAGAATAAATAAGTCCAGTTATTGACCCAGCACCGTGACCATGTTCACCACTAAACCATATCTTAAGTGCCATATTCACAACATTTTTTGAACACTTTCAAGGATGAGACACACCCTCTCTGGGTATTCTTTTCCAATGCTTGACAACCAATTCTGTGAAAGAAGTTTCCATAATATCTGATGCAAACCTCTTCTGGTGCTACTTGAGGCCGTTTCCTTTCATCTTGTCACCTGATACGTGTGAGAAGAGATTGACACCCACCTCATGATATCCTCCTTTCACATAGTTGTAGATAGAAATAAGGTCCCCCTTTCAGCCTCCTTTTCTCTAGATTTAAAGTTTTCTCCAGATTGTCTTTGGTGGAAAGCCAACCACATCGTGGGCTGCCTGAAAAGAGGCGTAACCAGCAGGTGAAGCAGGGGCATCCTGTCCCTGTACCCCACTCTGGTGAGGTCAAGCAGGGGCATTCTGTCCCTGTACCCCACTCTGGTGAGGTCAAGCAGGGGCATCCTGTCCCTGTACCCCACTCTGGTGAGGCTCCAGGCCTCACCTGGAGCACTGCATCTCGTTTTGAGGTCCTCAGCACAGGCAAGGCACAGACCTGTTGGAGCAAGTTCAGAGGAGACACAAAATGATTTAGAAGGACGGAACACCTCTCCTATGAGGACAAGCTGAGAGAAGAGAAAACCCAGAGGAGAAGCCTGTTCAGCCTGGAGAAGAGAAAGCTCTGGAAACAACTTTTTGCAGTATTTTAGCCGGGCCTGTTATGGTAGAACAAGGGGTAATGGCTTAAACAAAAAGAGGGTAGATTTAGACTAGATAGTAGAAGACATTTTTTCCAGTGAGGGCAGTGAAGCATTGGAATGTGTTGCCCAAAGAGGGTAGATGCCCCTTCCTGGGAAACATTCAATGCCAGGTTGGATATGGCTCTGAGCAACCTGATTTATTTGAAGATGTTCCACCTCATTGTGTGGGGATTGGACCAGACAACCTCTAAAGGACCCCTCCAAGACAAACTATTCTGATTTTATGATTCCATGAAAATTCTTAGGTACATACTTTTTTCTTGAAGTTAGGTTGAGAATGTGGAGGTAGAATCTGTGGATAGTTTTCTGCTTTTTTCCAAGAAAATTTAAAGTTGTGGAAGGAGAAGAGCTAAGAAAAACTCTCCAACAATCTTCTTATTGGTTTGAATTGGAGTAATATTTTTTGCTAAGATCGATTGTGCTTAAAACTTTATACTCACTCAAATGTTTTTACCACAATAAGGAAGTTATATGACTGCCCTACATACCAAATACAATGATAAATGAAGTATTTATATCCAATACTTCAGTAAGTTAAGAAGGATTCTATGAAATTATGCAGAAACTGAGACTAGATATCTGTGCAAATTCTAGACTATGGAAGGATAAAGTGAAAACAGAAAGAAGGATTTGATAATTGTAACTGGTGAATAATGGGACTTCCTGATTTCTGTAATCTAAATAACAATGTGTGTGTACCTTTCAACTGATTCTATAATTTATATTTCTTAGTAATATTAGGTTTGTTCTATTTATACAGAGTAAATTGTTCTCCCTCTACTTCTTTTGCTTCAATTTATGCCTAGCTTAGTCCCGCTGAAAATAAAGGGAAAGGCTTTGACAGAAGATTTTAATGAGAGCTTAGAGGTTTGGAAAATTTCTGGCTAGTTAGTCAGCTCACTTTAAAATAAATAAATAAGAGTTTGCAAGGGTGTGATCCTGGGGAGAGCTTAATTAAAGTGAATGGGGAAATTAAACTGAAAAAAAAAAAAGGCAGCAAGGAGAGAAAGAAAATCAGTCAGGGAAACTGTTGTGAGTGAGAGTAAAAAACAAGCACCAGAAAAACACAATGTTTCATAATCATGCTGCAGTTATTCTTTCTGGTATTTCTTCCCACAGATGCTCTCCACAGACACCTATCACATGGGAAAGAGATGTCCCTAGTGGAAGGAGAGAAATTGTGCTCCCATCATGGGACTGACTATGCAAAAGAGCTTGCATCAACTGAAGGGTTTGTTTACATGGAGACATTTTCAGACATAAAACTGGCAGAATAATTAGTCCACTTTAAACTATCCTAATATGACTCCCCACTGTCAAAATTATTTCAAAAAAGTGTTTTTATTATTTAGAAGTAAAGTAATTAATCTGGAAGGCAGCTGGATTTACTCAGTGATTGACTGTCTATGTTGGGAAGTTATATAAGCATAGCTAAATTGATTGCTGTAGCTATGCTGGAAATTATCCCAACAAAAATAGACATACCAGAGACTATAATGACAATACATGCCCGTTTTCCCAGTATGTAAATTCTAAAGCGTGGATAAAAAAATTAGACATGTGAGGAAAGACAGCTTTTCTTTTTTCTTTTTTTTAAAGTGGTACAGTATGAGTCCTTGGAAATTTTGAAAACATATTCCATAAAGGGAAATTGAACTACTGGATCCTTTTAACCTGTGGAACAGAAAGCTGATAGAGGTCATGCAAACATTCTGTAGGAAGAGGTAATATCTTTTATTAGGCTAAACTGTGAGCTTAAAATAAATCGACAAAATCTGACAAGAAGCAGCAAATCCAAGCTAAAATCTGTTTAGACACAGGTGCTCTTAATTACTGCTTATTATGTTAACAAGGCTACTGAACAAAAGTGCCATTAGAGCATTGCAGTGGTGAGGTTTGTGTGGGTAGGAGAGCTGGCTGTGAGCAGAATTTCGGACCCTCAGTACTGGATAGTCCCTGAAAGAAGAAGGCACTCACATTTGGGCAGAGATAGCAAATGCAACTTTGCACCTAAGTGGACATAAAGGTATTTAATTAAGGCAAGACTAATGTGTCCTGGTTTATTAAAATGTTGATTTTATTAACCTCTTTGCAGGTGTTTCATATGGGATTTTTGCTCTGGTTATGGGTGGAGATACTTTTTTTCTCAGCTCCCATTAAAATTTAGTCTATGAGTTGGGGTTTCTTGATGACATATAAGAATCAAGCACCTGATTGCCATTAATTTTCTCTGGAAATTGAAACCATACCCTGAGTTTATTCCTTTTTTCCTTTAAATTCCACTCAGTAATTCATATTATTTTGACAAGACGCTTTGAATTTTATAAGGCATGTGTTTTCTGTCCCAAGAACAGAAAATTCACTGTTCATCTCAAAAGTAGAATATCTATGAGCAAGAATGTTGACTTTTTAATATAAGTCAAATTTATTTTAAAACCTGATGTGAATCTGTAAGTAACTCTAGCTTTCCCAATATATGAAAGTGAAAAGTATTTCTAATATATAGAAAAGTGAACACAAATTAAAAGAAGAGAAATCTGGTCACTTGAGAGAATTGAAATATGAACAAGAGCCAAATCCATTTGATTGCAAATATGTTTGGTGATAAACTATTTTGTATTGGTAGTCATGGCAAAAAAATAATTGAATAGTAAAATTACAAAATAGCATCCTATGAGGACATAAAACACACTTTGTTTTGTTTTAAAAGTTAGTGAGTTCTGTTTTGGCTATGAGTTTAAAAAGCTAATTTAAGAAATGCTCAAACCTTTCTTCAGCTATCACTCAGAACTTTTCTGACTGCCAAAATATTTTGGCTTCACAAGGAAAACTTCTAGTGCCAGAGGCAAAAGTATGTTAGTTGAAGCTGAGGGACAGACACGAATACGTGTTTGGCTTTGCAGCTGTAAACCCTGGTTAGCTCATCTCCCCACATCACAAATCTAACTCTCATGGACCTATCTATGCTGCATTAACTAGGAGCTAAAGTCACTAATGAATAGTCCTGTGAACAAGCATCAAACAGCAAATTAATCAAAAAATTAAGGCAATTGCCACACACAGAGCATGATTTTCAAGTAATTTGAAATCTGTTCATATTTTAAATGTCAAACTGAATTGAAAGGATATGCATTTTAGATTTCACCGTATGCTTTCCCAGAGAGAGGATCTTCTATCTGTTTATCCATTCATAGTATTTACTCAGTAGCTCACATGTGATGCCTGCAGCCCAGAAAGGTGTTTTATGTTTGAAAAGATTACATATTTCAGTAAAATTTTTAAAAAAGGAAGTTATAAACTGAAATAAGAAAAGATATTTTGCTATTGAATCTAAAACATAAAAAAAATCTTGAGACCTTTCAATTCTAAATATCTTCAACTTATTTCAAGAAGAGTTTGTATGAGAGAAACCCTGCTTGGAATTTTTAATTCACATAGTTTAGGCATTTCAGCCACTTTTAATATTTTGATAAGTTACATGATGAAGTGTGTCTTGTTAAAGTAAGAGCTATAAGCAACATAGGTGAGTAATAGTGTTCCTGAAAAGATGAAGCACGTTTTTAGAAAATCTCCAGGACTTCATTCCCCAATATCCAGTACCCTGTGATGCAAGATGAATGTAAATTATTATTGATAATAAAAGGTGTTGCATGCCATTGCAATGCTGGTTTTAAAGTTCTCCTGGTTGCAGTGATAAGGGATACTAAGCAGAGCCTGATATGACTTCTTCACCTGGGTTTGACTCTGTGCACCTCCCAGCAGCAGAGCTCAGTGGTGCAGATTGTAATTCCCTTAATGTTCAATGGCCAGAAGCCAGGGGGATCTTCTAGGTGTGAGGGATTCTCCCATATTCTTCACCTTTCACAGTGAGAAATAACTACATTCCTAAATAGTATGACTTGATACATAGTTTGACTGGAACACAGGAAGTTTTACCTGAGCATGAGGAAGAACTTCTTCACTGGGTGGGTGACAGACTGAAACATATTGCTGGCAGAGGCTGTGGAGTCTCCTCCTCTGGAGATGCAAAATCAAATTCTGTGATTCTATGGTACAAGTAGACCAAAAGTGCTTGTGCAAGTCACCTCCATAAATGCTATGTTCAGGTCAGTTTGTTTATTTAAGGCTAGATTTTTTCCTGGTTTTCTGTAAAATATATTTCCTCAGTGCCCAAGACCTGAAGCTAACTGAACGGCCAGATCTTTACTTTTCACAAGAATGGCTGAACCACATCTGAAGAATATGCAGGGAAGAGCATCTACTTGAAGGAATCTATTTCACATACAGGAGAACAACTCTTAGACTTTACTCAAGAGGAAGTGAATTTGGACAATCTTGCACTAGTTTTATGCAAATATTGTTAGCGAAAGTTAATTTAAATTTGCTTCTCTGCTTATGTAAGAGCAGCCACACTAAACAAATCTGAAAAAGGTCCCCTGGCCTCATTTTTCATTTCCAACAACAGTCAATCCTTAGGAACAGAAGAATAAGATCTGAATAACTACAGTGATTTAGAGAGATAGAGATTTAGAGACTAGATACAAAGAAGATGAATATATACTGAGTCAAAGAGATGCCAACTTGATTTGGCAGAATAATAAGTTGCCATTCAGCTGAAAAGAGCAATGACTCCAAAACTTCAGGAGCAGAGTTTGGTGGATACATCTCTTTAATACTTTAATAAGCTTAGATAACTGACTGAAGCCTAACATCATGTAAGGAAAGAGCACCAGAATAACTATAGATTAAAGATCCAGATGAAATCCTTATATACTCGTGTTTTAGAAGCACCCTAAGCCAAAAATTCAACAAGCATAACAATTGTTACTGAAGTATGTGCACGCTGCATACAGGCCATTTATACTTTTTACTTCCTCTCTTACTGTACAATGAATCCACAATGTCATTATTTGTGGAAAAAGCTTTTTATATTGTTTTCCATTTGACGATGATAGATATCTTCAGTTAAAACTTCTGTACCTTTGAGCTCCACAATATTCTATATGTATGTTATCAACATGAATTTGAATCAAACAGATAGGCAAGAAGAATAAAAACAGGGTAAAGAAATAAAGAGTGATAAAAAATTATGTCCATGCCATGTAGGATAAAAATTTGTTTGACTCAGTGTTCCAGTGCACAGTTTGCAGTTGATCAACCATGGAATACTTTGATGACTAAGTCATATCTAAAAGCAACAAATATTTCTATATTTAGCTAAGTGAAATGTTGAGCTGCTACCACTAGTATTGAGCTCGATTATCTTTCTGCCTTATTATTATTTGGCACTTTTATGTTGTTTTAGTCTAAGACTAGGTTCATTCCTTCATTCACTTTGGTAATGTCTGTGAACTGCTGAAACTGAGTGGAAAAGCTGTAAACTCAGTTTTTGTCTTTTTTTTTTTTTTTAATTTAATGCCCTTTTTTTTGTAGTTTCTTTACTCTTGATAATTAATGGATAGAGAAGAATTTGTTCTGTCACTGTAAACAAAATAAAGAAACATACCAAACAGATAAATCTTCAATAAACTACGTAAGAGGTAAAATTTATAGTATGAATAGCTAAAGTAATTGCAAAGTGACACTTTATAGGGAATGCAATATAAATGAACAATGGCAACATAAGCATGTATATTGCCTAAGGCAAAAAAGAAAATTGTTAATTCACAGTACAAAGGAGCCAAGAAGTGTTGATTTTAATGTGGTCCTTGTCCTCTATGCATACTCTGAATGTATGCTTTGACTATACACAAATGTTCTATTCTTCTAAATCTCATTTCAGCCACTAATTTTTCCTGAGGAAAAAAAAGGAGTATTTTTAGTGTA
Source organism: Buphagus erythrorhynchus (assembly GCA_013400855.1). Lineage (NCBI taxonomy): Eukaryota > Metazoa > Chordata > Aves > Passeriformes > Sturnidae > Buphagus > Buphagus erythrorhynchus. The sequence goes on from VZTT01001888.1 coordinate 17,622, forward strand.
GTAGTCATCTGTCCAAAGAAGAGGAAGTTATCTGCTAAGAGTATAGCTATACTGAGCTAGTTTAAGTTTCTTTGTTCAGAAAATATTTAGAATTTAACCAGCAAAAAAAAAAATTTTTTTTTCAAAATGTGATTAAAATTTTGAAAATTATGCCAAAACAGATTGAGGTTTGTATGCAAAAGCATTTTTCTAGATGGTGCCTGGAAGATATAATCCACCTGCAAAATGAAGCTTCTGTTACAGATATATGTTGTATATTGCTCCATTTTAGTTCCTTAATTAACTAAATTATAGGTATTTTCATGGCCTGTTCTGAGGTGATCAAAATTTGGCTTTACCCTTTAAAGAGAAGGCCCAACATTTACTACATTTTGCTCTAAGTTCTTCAAAATATAATCAGTTGAAACTCTGTTAGTATTAAATAACATTTTCCATTAGTAGAAAGGACTACATTTGAACTACTTTTGAGATAGACTCTGTAGTAATTTTAGAGTAATCTTAAAAAGAACTATTTATAAAATTACAAAGTACTGTTATTTTCTACAGTATTTTGATTATTGTCTTGTACTTTGGTACAATGTTAATCAATCAGTGTTAATTAATCAGATAAAGCACTAAATGGTGCAAACTCAGTTTATATTTTCTTAAATTACCTTTTTAATTATTGAATGCATTTAGGGGTCATTTATCTCTCTTTAGTGGACTCGAGGTATCTTGTGGGATTTACTCTTGTGTTAGGATGGTAGACATGAGCTACGTGGTAGTTCACAGGCAATGTATAACTCCACAATCTGCCAGACATCTGATCCCAATAGATATTGCTCCAAATATGTAATGTTGACATTTTTGTAACTTTTTAATAGGAACATTATACTATACATTTTAGGTTTGTTTTTTTTCTAAATTATATTAATCTCAAAACAAGACTACTTTTTATGGTTTTTTTAGGGGAAGATTTGACAATTCAGTAGGATATTGAGGTTTTTGTAGCAAGTTTTTTGGAATGCTGACTCTTCTCTCACTCTTATTTGTAAATTTTTAAAATGAAAACTACCAGGCACCTGCACACCACTATAGGAGAGGCTGAGCATCTATTAACCAAACTGTTAAATGGCATATATAATACATAATACAATTTGGTATTATGTTTTGTGTAACAATGTATCAAATTACACTTGAAAATCAAACTAAAAATTATAAATTAGCTTAAATTCACTCAGACTTAAAATTAGATCATATGGTCCATTGCAGGCAAGGATTCATTTCAGAAATGTGATCAGCCTTAGTGTGAGAGCTGTGCCACCCTGCATAGAGTAAAACTTCTTCAAATGTCATAAAAGGTGCCTATGGCAATTATGTTCCTTACTGGTATGCTGGAAATGAGGCTGGATAGAAAACAGAGCTTTTAATACATAGAAAATTTTCTTCATTTTTACATAGTTTCAGAAGAAAAAAGGAGAAAGGAATGTAAGAAATTAAAAGACACTTTTCCTTCCTTCTGTGCCTGTAGTACACAGGAAGCCTGGCTCTGGCAATTTGCAATACATAATTCTGTGGTGCAGATTTGTGGTAGTGGGGTAGGGGTTTGCTGGCTAGTAGCTCAGTTTCTATGAAGATCCATCCATTATGGAGCTTCACAACCAACTATAGTCATGATCCAAGACTTTCCCAAAATTTTGGGTCTCACCAAGGTACTTGACAATGTGGATAGCTATAAGCAGAGGCCAACACAAATTACTTCAATAAGATTCATGTGAATTTGAAGCCTAGCCACTTATGTTGAAAGAAAACTCTAAGCTGAAAATAAATTAAATGCATGGCTTCATCATTATCAAAGCCTCCATTTATCATCCTATTTATTCTCAATTTAAGAAAAAATAAAATAGTCCTACATATATTTTCCTAGTAAATCCAAACCTTTGGATTTAATTGGTCCTAATATGGACCACATGATTGTATAATGTAAATCATTAGAAGCCTGTAATGTATTCAATTTCTGCAATATTCCATTTCCTTATAATTAATTTAAACCACATTGGAAAATTTAAAAAATATAAAGACACAAAAAACCCTTTCCGAAAAACCCCAAAACTTATTTTCCTTTTCTTCTTCTCTGTAGATATCTTGCAGACATAGAACTTGAATAAGTTAAACTTTCCCTATTTCATTCAAGCTCTCTATATTTACTTATTAAGAAACTTAACTAAGTGGTACTTCTCTCATCTGCCCTCAAAACACCTTTATTCATTAAATTGCTGTTTCACACAGCACAAGGTTGTGGGCTTTGCTTTCCTAAACAAGCACTTCCAAGTAGCCTCAGAAACGGCAGAGATTAATTTAAAAGGGGTTTATACAGCCTTGTCCATGAGCCACTCTGAGTGTCAAAGAGATAGGACTCTAAATGTTTGTCTCTTTGTGAAGGAACCTGAAGCTAATTTGTGAAAATATCTCACTCACATATCTTTATTCAAAAGAATAAATCCAGATGTCATTACCAGCCATTCCACGTGAGTTTCACAGATTAGCTAGAGTTGTATTTTGATTTCTCAGCGGCTTGAACAAAATTCAAGGAACCACTTACAAAGTGAAACACACAGAATACTTTAGAAATAGGCATTAAATTAGCTTTTCTTTTTCCATCCAAGGAAAGGGAAAGAAATGCTTCACAGTATAAAATATGGTTGCAATCAGCACATGTTAAAATCCAAGGAGAATTTTTTTTCTGTGTTCTACTGCCATTTGCAAATCATTTAAAATGGGTTTTTGAAAACATATCGAGGAAGCCTGGTATTACTTTTGAAATGGAAGAGAAAATGGAGAATGTTAATTTTCACTATAAGGTTAGAAGGAGCTTTAGGAAATATATATGAAAAAGGTACTTGCTTCCTTTATAAAGCCAGAAAATCTTGAGATAAAGGGGATAATTTCTAAAAAAAAAAAAAATTTAGTGAAGCTATTTTAGCAGTGTGAACATGTGCACAACTGCAAAAGCAAAGAGCTACAACTTGCTGAAACGACCACATACACTCTTTTAATAAAAAAGGCCTCTATTCATAATATAGATTTATATATTAGTTGAGTTTCAGTAACAATTTTTGCTAAGTGTTTGGCTAGCCTTTCAAAATCTTTGTAGTTATTTGTAACTAACATTTCTCTGATGCCTTAGCCAAGTATAGATGTTGCCAAGTACAAGATTTATTATAAAAACTTGCTTATTCTTTTTGCATCTTACAGCAAAAATTTCCATTCTTTCTTACTTCCCCTGCCTCTCAGCTGTGCTTCCAACGCCCACCTATCCTACTGAATCTAGTAAAGTCACATTTTGGCTGGGTTTTATTGGCTTCTGATGGCTACTTAATTTTTGTTGTATTTTCTCCTTTTTAATATTTTTGTTCCTCCCCTTGAATTTGTTATGTTTTTGTTTTTCTTAATCCATTTCTGCCTTCTGCTTTCATGTCCTTAAAGCACTCTTTCTTGAGATATCTATATGTATATAACATATTTTTTATATACACACCTATGAATATGTGTATGCATATACAAATACAAATATGTTTCTAGATAAATAGAAAAATACAATCCCGGTTTTATTCCCTGTCACTTACTGTCCTTTCCTTATAATTTTCCTTTAGTTTTTTGGTACTGTTTCCTCTTTGCTTACCTTTTATTAAGACTGTCTCACACAGTCTCATTTTCCTGAGCTTTAGCAAACCAAACATTCTTTAAATTTAATCTTTCAAAGGTAGTATTTTCTGAAGACATGGTTCATAATTTAAATAATTCATTAAAATATGTTGACAGTCTATATTCAAAATATATTTTAATCCAAATAAATCTTAACACTGGACAGCTACAAAGGCATCTNAGGCATCTTTTCCAGTGATATTAGCCAGAAAAATATTACAGCAGCCAGGTATCACATCAGTAAATCCCAGGAAAATTTTTCTTCATCAGATGGTACTTCAGAATTGATAAACATTTATTGGAGGCATCTCTGAAGACACCCAAAGGTGCAGGCCTAAACAAATACCAAGGAGCCAACACACAACAGAGGTACTAATGACTTTAACAGAGTCTCTGTAAGATTTGCTATTAAATCTTTGTTCACATAAAATTGTACAATTTATTCCAGTCTGTGTTAAAATCAATAACAAAATCTTTTTTTGTAATAGAAAAGGCTCCTAGAAAATCCATTCTCTTTTTTTTTAGTTATTTTTTTAAGATAAGTCAATGTAATCAGGCTGAAGAAACTGTGGAGCTAGTCTCAAGTATAAGCAGGGGTAACACTTTCATAAGAAACTCTGACAGGTTTTTTCAGAAAATTATTTTCCTTTACATAAAAAAACCTCTCTCCAACTAGCAATGTATGACATTTTAAAAATTGGCAGAAATTTGTATGATTGCTAAAGTATTTCCAAATTAAGGCTGTGAAACAACTTTGGAGCAAACTGCATTATAATGTTCTACTTCTGGGTATGTCTTTCTCTTTTCTTGCAAAAACTGATTTGATGTGTCCTGTGAACAGCTGTTGAATAAAACACATCAGGAGTATGGCACACCTCCTTGTCTTACATTTGTGTTATGTTGTTAAAGCTTCCCTTTTCCCTTTTTTTTTCCTTTTCCCTTTTTTTTTCCTTTTCCCTTTTTTTTCCTTTTCCCTTTTTTTTTCCTTTTCCCTTTTTTTTTCCTTTTCCCTTTTTTTTTCCTTTTCCCTTTTTTTTTCCTTTTCCCTTTTTTTTCCTTTTCCCTTTTTTTTTCCTTTTCCCTTTTTTTTTCCTTTTCCCTTTTTTTTTCCTTTTCCCTTTTTTTTTCCTTTTCCCTTTTTTTT
>VZTT01001888.1:32216-49997 GCA_013400855.1 Buphagus erythrorhynchus
GCCATAGTCCAAGAACCTCAAGAAAAAAATATGACAAGTTTTTGTGTCTCCTCTCTTTCTTTTCCTTCATTTCTCTTTCTTCTCCAGTAATAACTGTGAGAGCATAACACAACCTTTCAGCCAAAGGAGGCACTAATCAAGGATGCATATGGAGCCAAAATTTGCATGTGAGGCTGAGGCACACTCAGTACATAAAAACAATTACCTAAATAAGAAGCAGATGTTTTTTGATGTTATATGGAAATACAAAATTCAGTCTTTACAGGTTAGATGGTAATGTAATATTTTATTTTTTTTATCCTTTAGGTGAAACTGAGTTTTGTCACTTGTTAAAACATTTGGAGATTAAGCTTCAGATTAACCCTCAAAAATGTTACCAAATTGCTCTATTTTGGAAGAAAACAAGCAAGTGTATATGTATTTCAGATGCTATTTAACAAATGTGTTGAGAAATCAAATTTAAAGGCTTACTTTGAAATGGATATTAGAAAGAACCAAGTTATTCTAGTTTCTTTTATGAAAATTATGGATATTTACTTATATGACTGAGGTGATTAGCAGTGTGTAGCAGTCATCTCACCTAACTTACACTGTTTGAAGGAAAAGGTCTGCTAATTTTTTTTTTTTTTTTCTTCCCATAGTTGATGATCGCTGCACAGAAACACAGAATCTGCTGAGTTGGAAGGGACTCACCAGGACAACTGAGTCCAGCACCTGGCCCTGCACAGGACCATCCCCAAGAGTCACACCATGTGCCTCAGAGTGTTGTCCAAACACTTCTTGAGCTCTGTCAGGTTTGGGGTTTGGTGCAGTGACCACTTCCCTGGGGAGCTGTTCCAGTGCCCAAACATCCTCGCGGTGAAAACCCTTTTTCTAATATCCAACCTAAACCTCCCCTGACTCAGCTTCAGGCCATTGCCTCATCCTATTTTCCTAACTCTCAATCTGAACATTTGTGCTGGTTTTGGCAGGGGGAGAGTGGTATGGGGTTATATTTTGGATTTCTGCTGGAAACAATGTTGATAATTCAAGTATGTTTCTGTTACTGATGAGCAGTGCTTAACAGCACTTTTCCTTCTTCTCATCCTACCCATCCAGCAAGCATGCTGGGGTGCTGAAGTATTTGAAAGAGGANCAAGCAGTTGGGAGGGGACACAGCCAGGACAGCTGAGCTCAACTGACCCAAGGGACATTCCATACCACGTAGCATCATGCTCAGCACATAAAGCTGTGGGAAATAGGAGGAAGTGGGTTACAGTTGAAATAATGTTTGTCTCCTTAAGTCACTTTTACATGTGATGGAGATGGTTGAGCACCTTCCTGCCTGCAGGAAGGGGTGAATCCCTTGTTTTGCTTTGTTTTTTCTTTTGCTTTCCTTATTAGACTGACTTTATCCTAACCCACAAGTTCCCACTTTTACCCTCCCAATTCTTTCCCCCATCCCACCAGGGGGAAGTGAANCATTATTTATATGGTTTAGTTAATGTTTTACTTCAGAATACTTTGTTTTTTTCCACATTGTTCCAATTGTTCTTTTTCCTCTCTAAAGATTTTTTCCACCATCCATTCTATTTTTCTTCCATTCCTTTTAGCTGTTATTCTCTGACAGTGAGTAATTACTTTGATTTCTCTGTTCACAGAAACCAGTGAGTTTACTATGCTCCTCCTAGTAAAGACATAATGTACTGTAACTCGTTACCTTTAGATGAGCATGGTCACTGTGACCTAATGTATGTTAACCTGTACCTGATAAGCCTTGTAAAATGTATACCTAAATTGGAATTTTCTATATAACTTGATATTCATGATATGTTAGCCAAAGCAAACAGCATTCATCAAATTCCATTGAAAATTACCTGTTGTATTTAAGGTTCTACATGTCCTTCCTCTACCTGTCTCACAGGATTAATGAGCTATACATTTCTTTTGGTTAACTAAGTCGTAGAGTTCAGCTCTACAGTTCTCTGAATGAGTGCTCTAGCTATTATGGGAAAATACAAGATGATTTCAACTCTGAGACAATGCTGTGTGAAGGAGAAACCTGTCATGCAAGAAGAACATTGCAGAAAACTAAACAGTATATCATATACATATTTTCATTTATCTTTCAGTTCTGAAAGAGTTTACTTACCTATTGGCAGTGCTTGTTGAGATAGACAGAAATATTTTCAAAGTACTGGGTGAATAGAGTGACACGAAATAGAGAAGTTCATCTATTATGGGTCTATCATGGTACTAGAAACCCCCCTACATTGTGTAGTTTAGACAAAGTTTAGACACGGGGGTATTGGGTGATATGTCAAGTGACATTAATATTAGAGAACTGTTATAAAAACAACAAAATTTAAAGAAAATTTTAAGACTTGATAATTAAATTGCGTTTCATCTTTTTATTCTGTTTTCACAGAACAAATGTTTAATATTCTTTCTGTCTTCTTTATTCAGATATCAAATGCTGCATTTGTTTGAAAAAAGCAATCTCATCTGATAGTCAAGATCCAGACTCATTCCAAAATATATCCTGGACTTCCTGTATAAGCAATTTTAGTCTCAAATTAATAGATTAATCATGACTTGAAGGTGAAGCCATCTCTCTTCATTAAACTCAGCTGTGAACTACTGAGATAAGAAATGCTTTTCCTGAAGTCTTTTTATACTTCATATCATGATAAAGTCTTGATCTTCTTAGGGTTGATGTGAAATTATAAAATTAACAAAGCTGAAATCAAAACTTTTTTTTTTTTAATCTAGCAAATATCACTGAATAAAATATAAATACGTATATATATATAAACAGATGCACAGCATTTTTCATTCTATTTTNTTGTAGCAAAATACAGGAGTAGCAAAAACCAGGATGTTGTGCTATGTAAATACTAATGGGATGTCACATCAGCATCAAAAGTATCTGAGAGACATAAAAAGAAATCTGGTATAAAAGATGAACTTTTTAACAGTGCTTTGTGTATCCTAATTTCTCTCTTCATTTGCCTTAAAATTCATGATACTTAAATGAAAGATGAAAAGGAAATAGAAACACTTTATTGTTCTCTTTAATTTGTTCTTTTAAAATTGGTGAATTCTGATGGATTGAAAGTTGCTGCATAGTTGTAAAAAAAAAAAACAAAAAACAACTGAATAAATCCCTGGGCAGGACATTTTTAAGAGGAAGGATTTGGTCTTGAGAATTTAATCTGATGTATTTTAACCATCAAGAAAATTTTTAGCATGGGTATTGACTCTAGGCTACATTGTAGATTACATATCAGAATAAGAGGGCAGGTTAATTAGATGTTTCAAAACTTTTCCAGATTTCCTTAATATGGGAAAATTTAAAATTATTTTTCATATTATAGGTATTGTATTGTTAAAAAATGTATTTCCCTCATTCAAAAATATAAATTGTAGCCTTTTACATCGATTAATGATTACATGTTTTCCAATTTATTTCCAAGCCTCATCATTATGTTACACTGTAGTGCTTATTCTCCTATATCTTTGTTCATTGGAGCTTTAGTGACATCTTTATGAAGAAATTTCTGAATAAAACTGCAGCAGTTAAGAGTCTTTTCTAAGCTATGCATTAAAGTAAGGAAAGAAATTAAGAGGTCTTATTTTTTCTCCATCCCCAAAACTTAATATTAGGACTTAATAATCATGTTTGTACTTGGCAACTGCATTCGCCTTTTCTCTGGCCTCTAGAGGTTATCACCTCACTTCTCTATTCAAATGAATCCCTCTAAGAATATCTTACCTACCTATTACTTTGATCAATCAGAAGAAGATACTCTAAGATTTACCAGAGACTACACTATCAGAACTCTATAGAAATATTATTAAGTATTACTGGAGATATTCTAAAATGTAAAAATGAATATAATATTCCTTTAAAAATTCTAAAACTAGCAAAGAAAAAAGAATGGAATAGCATCTAGCATTTACATTATTTTGAATTTTGTTTTGATTTTTTGATTTACTTATTTTCTTTCCCCTTAAGAAAGAGACTTCTCAAGGAAGGAATTCTTCAGGATAAATTAGACTGAGATTGGGAAAAGGCAATTTTAAAGCTTCTGTTAAAAATATATATACTTACAGCTAAGGTTGTTAATAACTATTTTCAATGAAACCTTTAAAATAAACCTGTATTGTTTTTGTGTTTAAAAGCATTTTAGTTTAACTTTTCTATTGCAAAATGAATTTTTAAATTGTTGAAATTCCTGCTTCTGTGTCTTAGATTACAACTGATAGTTTCTTAATCCAAAGTAAACTTCAATTTGAAATTCAAGCTAAAACTATTTTTTTAAAGATACAAAAGACTTAGTGCCTGCTCTTGTATATCTCCAACTTTTCCAAATATTGATAAATGAGGATCAGTTTTCACTAAAAGTTAAAGGATGCCATGTGGAGCAAGCTAATCAGTGACTCTTCAGTACACTAACCACAACATTAAATTCTTATATTGATACATTTCCTCTAAGCCAAACAAGGATATAGTCATAGTCTGTGGAGTTAAATAGTTAATTCCAATACAAGACTCATTTTGGAATAACAAACTAAGATAAATCAATAGAACCAGGCCCTATTTCTTCAAATGGAATATATTACATTACAAAAGTCCATAAATGCCTTTGTTTAGGCAATGGTATCCCTTCCTCATGTCTGAGTCTGGCTCATTCTGGTTACTGCTCCATCCAACTACTTTCTATATAAATGGTTGTAACTGGTTTTGTTTAATGAGTACGTTGGGTTTTTCCTCAAAGATTTCATATTCTTCCTGATAATTTGTCTACATTATGATTAATGGTGTTACTTACTATTTAGAATAGGATAGTTGACATGATTTGATATTTCCCTTGGATTACTACAGTAAATCAACATTTTTCCTGTTTAGTATTTGTATTATAGTATATCGAGTTATTTATTTTTTGTTTTTTTTTTCTTCAAAACCATAGATGGCTTTTTAGAGGAAAGTCAGTGTACAGCTACCATAAATGCTAAAAGAATATGTAGAGATTTAAAATCTTTAATTTTTTTTTTTTGTTTTACAATACTTTTGTCTATAAAAAACCCCAAACATTAGATGTGCAAATCTATATAGTGGGAAAAAATGCTGGAGTTTCAGCAGCCTTTGAATTACAATCCTGATTGTATTTTTGTGGTTTTTCTCTAGTCAGAAAGAAAACATTTCCTTTGTTTCCATTCTTACAGGAAATGAGCAAAGATTTCCAGAAGGCAGTTTTTGTTATGTATTCCACATAGGTTATCATGGAATAAGTTTAATTTAGTAAATCACTCCTTACTTCTTTTTTATTCTGTGTGTACTTTGAACTGGTATTCCTCATGTAGTGAGCAATAAAACACAGTAAATGCCAGTCAACAATGTCTGATTATTAAAGAAATGTATGTTAACCTGCCAAAATTTTCAGTATATTACTAACAATGTAGTCATAATTGTCACTCTGTAGTTCCCACAATATATTACAAAAAGAATACATCTCTGCTTGAAATACTTAAGTTCATTATGTATGATTAATAGAGTGATTACAGCTCATACTTGAAAGCTGACATTTGAAATCTCATTGCTGTGTCATCTTTAAGGACACAAATTATTCTCATAATTTCTCAATATATTTGCTAGTCTATCTCTGAGTCATCTAACTATTCTGATTCCTCTCTGCCTTCCAGAGGTCCTCTGCAGTATTGCTTTTGATTTAGCTCCTTCAGAGCATTCTGCACACTCATAATTATAAAGCAGAAATGTGTAAGTTAACCGACTCCCTTTGGAACAGGAAATCTCAGCTCAATAAAACCCACTTCTGAAAAGCTGCATATGCTCTTTTTTCTCATGGAGGTCATGAGAAGATCTTGTGTTTCATTATAATAAGTCATATGATAATATGACTTACTGGCATTCTCTGTAGCCTTTGAAAAGACTTCCAATAAAATAATGAAATTAATAATTAGAATCCTTAGGCTGAATTTTGTTCTCTCTGTGTCTATTTTTATCAATATATGCTTCCTCACACAAAAATGCTGGACATAAACAAGGATGTCTATTTCTTGAAATACAATTACATTTTCCACTTATTTAACTTGTAAGATCATTCAGATATTCCTATATTTTGATTCACCAAAGCATTGGTGGAAAAAACTAATAATTTCTTAAAGTCTGCTTTCCCAAGATAACACAAATCTAATTTGCATTTGTAGAGTGTGTCCAATATTTGCCATTTCCTTCTGTCTTTACTCCATTTTCCCTCAAGCATTTTTCAAATATAATTATCTATTCAGAGGATAAATGACCTCAGCGAGTAAAATCCTGTGATAGAAGTTCACTCCTGTATAACTGTTAAAGAATGTCTCAGAGAGGGGAATAGGAGGTAAATAAAGCATTTCAAAGCTCTTTGTCAGCCGCGGGGCGCTCGCCCCTCCTGGTGCCCTGGTCCTCCTGTACCTGGCCGTGCTCAGTTGCATTTTCAGCTCCTCCTTGACCATGCTGACACTGCATGCTGCTGCTCTGCTTCACTAGAGGGACATCAAGAGTGAAAGACCACAGTAACCTGGTAAAAATTTCGGTCCTACCTTCACATGTCTCTGTTTAACAAAGGTAAAATAGAAGCACTTCACAACTTCTTATGTCAGAAATGCCAAGGGAACAAGGCCTACCAACAGCTATGGCTTGGAACTTTGTTTTTCATGCCTTGTTACTGCAGGACAGTATCTGGAAAAGGGAAGTAAATGTAAAATTTGCCCAAAACCCCCCAGATTTTCTTCATATAGGGCAGACTGTGAGACAGTAAATTGTAAAAAAAACCCATGCATCCTATCAGGTAGCCAAGATTAAAGGGCTCCAACTTTTGTTGTGAGATGATTGTTACCTGACTATAACCAGTTAAAAGTTAACATCTGTGTTTTGCCCTTTTATGATCAATAAGAAAGGACAAACACTCTCATAAAGTCATCCACTCATTTCATACATATGTCTTTTGATGGAGTAAACTCCACTGAGAAGTGATTCACTTCTCTTCATTGACTACAGAAAGATTTTAAATGACTGATTTAGTGTGATTGTCTAACCATGACTGTACTTAAACATTGATGAACAATACAGAAGCAAAGCCACCATGATTTCATCTATATTCAACCTTGGCTCATACTATGATACAGCTTTGAACTTAAGGCTTATAAGGGCATAAGTTTTAGTGTCTTTATTCTATTTATGCAATATATTTTCTTTCACAGTTTATTTCTCTATACTTTGGAAATTGCCAGTATTTCTTTTATTGGAAATTTCTAAATAAAATTTCTTTTATTTCCAGTTTCTAATTCATATTACTTTTGAGCCTCTTTTTAAAGAGTAGAACCCAGATTACCACTAAATTGGGATTTAAAAAATGTTTTCCTTTGAAGAAAAAATTTGCTTAGCATGATTACTGGAATGAATTTGTGCGGATCCTGTCCACATTTCTTGATTTGAAAAACCTTCTGGGACGGTCCTGCATGAAATGTTTATCTAGAAACTTGAATCCATTTAACATACCTACAAATATCAGCCCAGAACCATGATATCTGGTAGAATTTATGTGCTGCTCTTTCTAGACACTGAAATCTCCAATTTCACCAGCAGGAGCTGGCTCAGAGCCTGCCATGACTTCCTTCTGCAATATCCATTTTCTCCAATATAAACAGACCAGCCCATGTCAAGCCAATGCAGAGTTCTGTAACAAAGTCATTATATCAGTTCATACAAGATATTTTCAAGTGTTCAGTTTAACCCTATGTTAGATGCATATTTATGCCTTTCATTTTCAGCTTGTGGACCAGTGAAGGACTCTTGTCATCTAGATCAAACTCTTGGACAGTAATGACAATAAGCATTCCACAGTGTAATTCTGTTTCATACTAAAACTTACTTATCAGAGCAAAAAATAAAAATTCAGTTAAGATAAATGATGAAGGATCAGCTTTAATATTGGATAAGAAGAATCAATCGTAGAAGAAGATTGGGAAATTATAAAGACATTCAGAAAGATTGCTTATGTTAACAGAATATGATATTTTTTTCCAGTAGTGTTCTGGTAAGGGACAGGCAAAGATTTCACTTGTCCAGGATATCCTAGTAATATAAGTAACAACTTTTGAAATTGACAATACTGGCAAAATCTTTTATTTTCCTTCTTTTTTTTCCAGAGCTTTGGGAAGAAATAGCAAGATTCATTTGCAAGTTGGGAGCCACTGCTTTAGATCGTATTTCTCTTTCCTCTCTCTTTCATACATAACAGTGATTCTTGTTCATATCATTTTTTTACATATATCATCCCCTTTCTGTCCTTTTCTGGATGTTTTTCTTTCAATCAGTTACTTCAAAATAATTATCTTCTTAATTTAATATTAATTTCTCTACCTCTATTTAAACTAAGCTGTTTCTATATAATGAGAAAGTGAGAAAAAGAAGAGGATTTTATTTTTTTCTGAATTCTAGAAATTTGCCTGAAACATTTAAGAAAACAGGAGGTCCTGTTCCTATTACATTAGATTAATTTTATTTTTAATTTTTTTGGTTAACATTTTTAGAATGTCTATCAGACTGTGAAGAGCTGTCAGTACTATGAACCCTTCAAGCTAGTCTTATAAAGCTGTAAATTTTATGGAGCTTTACAGAGTGTAAATGAAGTAATTTAAATACTGGCAGTTCAAAGTTCTTAAAAAATGGGAGGATTACTAATTATAATCACATCTTATTTGCAAGCATAATCTTCACATAGTGCATTTTATTAGTTTAGCATGTTAAACCAGATTATAAAACCAAGCAACATGGCTAGGGAAGATTGCACTGTCAGAATCTGAGTACTTCAGAATCTCAAAACTGCAGTTCTCCTGTCACCCAAATGTGTACCTTATGGCATTTAATTTAGCATGGATGTATAGTACCAAGGCATAGGTAATGTTTAAATTGCTGATATATAAAACTGATGATCTGGCAGCACACATCAGCTAATCACTGTATCCTAGTTTTACTGTCACCAAATACATAGCCTAAATGAAACTATAATTTCTATTAATCCAGAATGACAGTCACACCTTTGGATTACTTTCCACGATGCAGCAAAATAATGGACCCGAATTATTCTGCTGTGCTTACATTCAGTACACCAGTTTCTTTTTCCATATGATAACTTATGGAAAACTCCATAGAAGAGAAGAAAAGAGGTAGGGAGGAGGCACTGCACAAGTGAGGAGTGCTGAGCAGGGACAGGATCCAGTTGTTAAAGACAAGACTGTGCCTAGGGAGGGAAGTGTTTGGGGACAGCATGATGGGGAGCCTCTCACACTTCCTCTGTGAATTCTGCATCACCAAGGTCCATCTCAAGGCAAATGCAGGCAGGATGGATGTAGTTCATCATATTCTACTTCACAGAGTTGCTGCTTGTGTGGTTAGATATCAACTTTTGATTAATGCTTGCAGAAAATTTTGAAAAACAGTTTGAAAATTAGTCAGCACTATGTTATTGCAGTAAAGAAGTCCAAAGGCTTACTGGCTATATTAGAAAAAGAAAAGGAAATAATACATTTTAATTAATTCAGTAAAAGAACCAAAACAACTAAACTCCAAACTTATCTTTGAAACCCTGTACTAAAGCTCTAATGGCATTATTCACAGAGGAAAAACAAGAGTACTGAGTGCTTTTAAGTACAGTAAAGAGATGTAGAAAAGAGTGTCAGAGGCTTTCCAATATAACATTTACAGAGTGCTTTAACATAAAGAGATGTTTCTTGCCCTTCAAGGTTGCTTTTAATTTAGAGGACATGTAAACTTGTGTGAGGGAGATAAAAAATACTTGAGGAAAAGACAATGGATTTCCTGCTGATGTTCCAGATAATGGGGTAATGTTATGTTTTTCTTCTGAAAGGCCTATTTTGAACAATTTTTTTTCTCTTCTTTGTCTCTGATGATTCTTGGAAGAATGCCTTTGCAGCAATGCCATAAAAATAACAGGAAGTCATGGAATGATAAAATCCCATTTAGACATCTCAGCATCCTTTAGTCAGCAGAGCCTAACATTGTTTATGGACTTATTGTTTAGCAATATCTTATTTTAAGGGAAAACAAAAATCACTAAAAACTTGTGTAATTGTTTCTCTTGGTTGTGGGAGTTTCTCCTGAACAAGACTATCTAAAATACAGGAGCAGTTATATTCAGCATCTGGTAAGACAAGACTTCTAAAGGGATAGTAGGAGCTTTTGGTCTTCCCATATACTCAGTAGGGTTGGACATTTCACTCTTTATTCCTCAGCAGTGGAGGTTTAAAAAACGGATGAGGATGAAATTCCCTAAAACTAATACTGTGACTAAAGAAATTAGAAGCCTTGCAGAGCAAAAGCAAGCCCTCTGCTTATCTATCTTATGTCATTTTTTCTGTGATAAATAATATTTCTATGTTTCTTCTCAATATAATTCTGTAATATCTAATGGTAGGCTTAAAAATAATACATAAAACATATAAATGTTCTAAAAACCACTAGCATTACAATACCACTCTGTCACCTTTTGGGAATTTTGAAAGCAATTTATCTTGGATGGGAGGAGTCAAATAAAACTAAGTGTCTAATAAAGGAACAGTAAATCAAATAGAGTTCCTGTCAGACATGTACAGAGAGAAATGTATTTGTCACATGGTGTGGTTGACATGACTGAGGGATGGGAAGCCATCCAGAGGGACCTGGACAAGTTTGAGAAGTGGCCCATGGCAATCTCATGAGGTTCAACGAGACCAAGGGTGCATGTCTGTACTGAGTCAGAGCGGATATTAATTCAAGCTGGGGAATGAACACATAGAGAGCAGCTCTGCCGAGAAGGACCTGGGGCTGTGGGTGGATTGAACACAAGACATGACTCAGCAATGCAGGCTTGAAGCCTAGAAAGCCAATTGTGTCTTGGGCTGCATGTAAAGCAGGGTGGGCAGCAGGTGGAGGGAGGTGGTTCTGCCCCTCACCTCTGCTCTGGTGAGACCCCACCTGCACTGCTGCATCCTCCTCTGGATCCTCAGCACAGGTAAGACATGCACCTGGAGCTGGTCCAGACAAGGGCCATGAAAATTATCTGAGGGCTGGAGCATCTCTCCTATGAGGGCAGGCTGAAAGGGTCTGGAGAAAAGGAGGCTCCCAGAAGACTTTCTATCATCCTTCTAGTACCTAAAGGGAGTTGTAAGGAAGATGGGGACTGATTTTTCAGCACAGCTTGTTGTGATAGGACAAAGGATATAAAAGAGTGTAGATTCTGACTAGATGTAAAGTAAGACTTTTTTTTGTGAAGACGGTGGTGAAACACTGGAACAGGTTACCCAGGGGATTTGTAGATGTCTGGCTCATTGTTCTGAGAGTCACAGGCTTGTAGAGCCTGTCTTAACATATTTTCATCTGATTAAGTGTGTGTAAATGGTGAATTGACACTGGCTGGATACCAGCTACCCACCAAAGCTATTCTCTTACTCCCCTCTGCAACTGGACTGGGGAGAGAAAACATAACTAAAGGTTCATTGAGACAAGGACAGGGAGGAGATCACTTATCAGTTACTGTCATGGGAAAAACAGACTGAACTTGGGGAAATTAATTGACTTTATTACCAATCAAAATCAAAGCAGGATAATAAGTAAAACAATCTTAAAACCATCTTTGTCTCACCCCTCCCCCCTTCCCAGACTGTACCTCCTCCTCCTCAGCAGCACAGAGAGACAGGGAATGGGAATTATGGTCAGATTCTTTCTCTCACTGCTTCCTCCTCAGGAGAGAAGCCCTTCTCCTGCTCCAGCATGAGGTCCCTCCCATGGGAGATAGTCCATCAACTTTTCCAATGTGGAACCTTCCCACAGGGTACAGATCTCCAGCTTCAGTGTAGGTCCATGTCACAAGGTACAATCCTTCAGGAGAAAGGCTTCTGCAGCATGGGCCCCCAGTAATCTGCTGCTGTGTGAATTCCTCCCTCCAAAGGTCTGTAGATCCTTGCCAGGAGCTTTCATCAGCTTCCCATGGGGTCCCAGCCTACTCCAGGCATTCACCTACTCCAATGTGGGGCTCCTCCATGGGCTGCAGGGGCATCTCTGCATCCCTGTGATTCTCCACAGGCTGCAGGGGCATCTCTGCATCCCTGTGATCCTCCATGGGCTGCAGGGGCATCTCTGCATCCCTCTGATCTTCCATGGGCTGCAGGGGCATCTCTGCATCCCTGTGATCCTCCATGGGCTGCAGGGGCATCTCTGCATCCCTGTGATCCTCCATGGGCTGCAGGGGCACAGCTGCCTCACCATGTTCTGCACCAGGGGCTGCAGGGGAATCTCTGCTACAGCACCTGGAGCACCTCCTGCCCCTCCTTCCTCACTGACCTGGGTGTCTGCTGAGATGTTTTTCTCACATATTCTCACTCCTCTCTTCTCTGGCCACAGTTGCTTCTGTACAAGAATGGGTTTTTCTTGCTCTGGAACACATTATCACAGAGGCATTAGCAGCCTCTCTGCTGGCTCAGCCCTGGCCAGCAGTGAGTCCCTCTTGGAGCTGGCTGGCATTGGCCCTGTTAGACACAGCAGCTTCTCACAGCAATCACTCCTATACTCCCCATATTATGAGAACCATGGAAACCAAAATCAGTCTTTTAAATTCCTTGTACTTGGAACAAGATATGTTCTAAGGAAAAAAAAATCTGTTTTAAGAGAAGATGTAAGTTCTGAAGAAAAATATTAGACCTTATGACAGAGGCTTCCTAAACATATGAAGAAAATTTTGTTAGGTAATTAAGAAGAAATCAATGCATATCATGTTTGAAATTAGGCATTTCCTTGTTATGCTAGTAGTTAACATATTACAGAGACAAGGACAAAGGAAGCAGAAAACTGCTTATTGGGAATATAGGAAATGGTATAAGGCAGAAGAAGAAAATAAAATTTCTAGAAATAATTTTCTAGACTAATCTTTCTAGATCTTGCTTGTACCACAATGATTTTTGTCTAATGAATGCACTGGATAAAATGTAGTACAATGGTGGCAGTATATATCCCAGTGCTACCAGTGATCCATTTCTCTGTAGACAGCAAATTTACCTATACTCAGCTACATTAACATAGAATTCATTCTTTTTATTCATTTATTTATTCAGAAAGTCAACCTGATAGAAACAAAATATCACTATTCAAAATACAATCAGAAAAATATTTTGAACTCAAGACTATCCAATCAATATATTTGGTAGGGGAAAACATTGGAGCAATATAAACAATATTGACATGAGACTGGAAATCCCATACACTGAAAGGAGTAATTTTAGTGGAAACCTGAGAATCCATACTAAAGGTTCATCCTAAGATATAACTTTGCTGTCCCATTATATACTTATGGCCTTTTCTAGCTACTGTTTTCCATCTGTACATGAGGGATTCACAATACACAACCTACACGATTAAGTAAAGCAGTATATCAAATAACTATATTAATTACTTTTTGTAAACACTCTGTGTGATTTAAAAAAAAATTGCATGCCTTTTACCAGTCTGGGTGTCTTTCCTAGTGAAATAAAGAGGACTCTGAAAGGCCAATGGGAAAGAATAACAACTAGTAAAGACAGAATTAATCACCTTTTTCTTCTCCCCCCCTTCTCTCATCCTCATTCATGCACACATATCCAAACCACCCATCCTTCTGTTTGACTGAGCTCAAAGCATCTGTGGTAAAGAGTCCTCTGCTCTCAGTTTTCTCTTAATTTTCAAAAACAACCATCTCAAATATGTTTCTGGTTTAAGGGGCTAAAATAAAAATAAGGTGCTTATAAATATAAAATAAATCTTAATGTGCTTACTACAAGCAGCTTTTCTGAGACATTCTGAATATGCATTTCAAGAACTGTTATTCTATAGACTTTCTTATTTGCTGTGCAATGACAATATCTTGTCATAAAGAGAGGTGTAACAATTTGTGCTTTTCCACTACTTTTCAGTTGTGGGTTACAGCAAAATACCTGTAATGTCCACTTATAAATAAGTGCATTTTGGAGTCATTGTCCGACCATCTTTTGAAGTGCAACAGTGGCAGCACATTGTACCTGGTAACTTAACTTGACTGACAGAGAAACCAGGAATAAACCACAGGTAGGTCTGAAATTAAAATCAAATAAACAGCCCATGGTTTCTGATACCAACTAGATAAATAAGTATTTTGTAGTTTTACCTTAAAGCACTGTGTACTTAGGTAAGATAATCACAGATTTTTCCTCCGAGGCTTCTGAAAAATTCAAGAGAGCCAAGATATTGTTATTGTCACTTCTATCATCAAAAAGGCCAAATGTTTTTTGGGTAAAAGAGGTAATTTTTAAAATGAGTAACCATTTGGGAATTTTCCAACAATAAAGCAAGAAAAAATAAAAAAGGACAGAAACCAGGCAGGAAAAAAAGGCTGCTTTGTTAGTTACCCAAAAAAAGTTTTCTATAAACAAAAACAAAAGTGAAAACAAGCCCTTAAATACTGATAACTGCAAAAAGGTCAGCAAAGGACCTCATTTGGAAAAGATATAATCAATAAATAAGCAACCTTGATATTAAATATTTGATTTTTTTATTATCAGATAAAAAATAAAATTCTGAAAATAAAAAATNCTCAAAAAAAAAAAAAAAAAAAAAAAAAAGAAAAAAAAAAGAAAAAAGGGAAAACTATTAGTCTGTAAATTGTTGATGTTGGTTTACTAGAATTTTTTTTAAAGTTGTCTTGGTATAGGGTACTAATTTTATTCCTCTATTCAGTTAGGAGGGATTGTGTCTTTCCAAAATAGACTAATCTTTGTGGAACAAATTTTTAAGTCCAGCTCTCTTGTGAAACAGAACCTTTACAATAACACTCAAAAGAAGGGAAGCTTGCAGTCTGCTTGCAGCCAGTTTGTGGGAAGTATTTGCTGAACTTGCTAATTCCTAAAAACAAAAATAACATTTCAGAAAACGATCTAGTTCACAATTAGCTTTATCCACAGAACAGGCATTTTGGGTATTCTGTGGCTAAGGGTCACCAGGCAGAACTGGAATGTCTTCAGCCATGAGTGATACCTGTATTTAATCAGGGCCAAAACTGATCTAGTCAGCTACAACCAATATTCATGACAAATTTTAACACTAATCAACTTGTTAGACAAATTACGCAAAATAAAAAGGTTTCCAAAACACAGATTTCATTTTATTAAGACTAATTTCTGAAAAGCCCCATTGTTTATTCCCAAGCTCTGTGTCCAAATGCAACTGAGTTAAAAATGTAGCAGGGAAAAGTATGGCATCATTTCACACTTCCTGTGAGATGTGGTTTCTCTGCTCAGCTCACATTGCTTAGGAATTAGAGCCCCTGGTAAATGTTTGGGGTCATGGG
Source organism: Buphagus erythrorhynchus (assembly GCA_013400855.1). NCBI lineage: Eukaryota > Metazoa > Chordata > Aves > Passeriformes > Sturnidae > Buphagus > Buphagus erythrorhynchus. The sequence goes on from VZTT01001888.1 coordinate 47,609, forward strand.
GTATGCTAAAATACACCAGTGACTAAGTTATGCATCATCCTATTTGTGTCACATCTATTATACTGAGGAAACCAGGAATCACTGCCACAGCATGGAAGAGCTACAAGGCTCTGGTTGTGCTCTCATGCTCTATCACACATTAAGAAGCACATTGTGGCTTCCATATTCTGATCTCATAGCAGAAATGTCTTTAAATTTAGTTTGGCTTTGCAGAAACATAAATTCAGATCAGATGGCTGAAGAACAGAGGGCAGGGAGAATGGCACTGTTAAAATCCTCGTGGGAGAAGAAAAGCCTCATGTCTGGACACATCTTGTAGCACATAAAGAGTGATTTGAGTAGCTCCATTTAGTTTTCAGGGGACTGATAAGCTAGAGCATCGTGATTCACATTGTTTGTCTGTGATCTGGAATTCCCCTGTAATCAATCCAGAGGTTGCTTTGCCTCAGCTGAAGCAGATACTGTCAGTGGAAAACAATGATGCTGTTTTCTAAGCTTGATCCAAACTCATGGGAGCTTTCATGACAGCTATCATCCTTCTTTCTAGATCAGGTCAATCTTGTGTGACACCATCACCATTCCACTGTCAGAAAGAAAAATAAGGAGAAGAAAATGCTATAAATAAATTCAAGCTGCAGAAAACAGTGATGGAATGTGAATTTCTAATAGAATTTTTTTTGCTTGTTTATTTATAAAAACCTTATGAAGTATATAAAACTACCTTTTGTGGTTTTTTTCCAATTACTTTTCCAATTGCTTCCTTCCTTTCTAGAGTAAATTCTGTAGGTTGAGAACTGTAAAATACTAGTAATAGCTCAGAGTGCAGGCAGATTGGCCATAAAACAGTCTAGAGGTGGCCATATGGGAAAGTGTCTACAGAGCTGGGCAGATCAGTAGTGTTACTTAAGTCTATTGTGGTGCACACAGTAAGGAAGCCAATCCAGAGAAACGTTCTTAATCCTGGGGGCTTTTTGTGAGCATTGCACTGCAAGTTCTCAGCGTTAGTAATTTGGTTAGACACAGGATAAACATCCTGAAAGCTAAGCTAATATTTCCTCTGATGGGGAAAGTAGATAGTTTTACCTTGCTGAGATAAGCATTAACGCTTAAATTAGAAATTAGTGAAAATTAGTGAAATTAGTTTCTGCCATGCTTCCTTAAATCATTCATTGTTTTAACATGACTGTCAGTAATTTGATTTACTGGTCTGTTTGTGCAAAATCAGATTTCTGGAAGTAACACCCAGTGTTGTAAAGAATTAGAAAGTTCTAGCAGTAAAATATGCGTTACTGCTCTGAATCATATTTCTCAGTTATTGTTTCTCCTGATAGCCTTTAACAAAATATTGAATAAGCTTTAAAAAGAGAATGTGTTAGACTTTTGATTCAGATGAAGTCTCTATTAGTGGTAAACTGCAGCAGCAGAGAATTTGCTGACCCTTCTTCTACTGGAAATGACTGGGGTTTGTTCTCTGGTAGAGAAAAAAACTCATATCAAAGTTTGGATGAGTAAAAAATACTATTTGCTGTTTTCTGGATAAATTGTATAAATATTAGCTGTTCAGTGAGGCGGAAACATATTGCTTCCTTCATGATCTAGACGTTTAAAAAAATAAACTCTGATCAGCACCGTATTTTGTGAAGTGCGTTAAGCAAGATCTGACAACAGCCACTGGATTGAATCCTGGAGTCCTAACTGTGGACTGCAAATGATTTCAGAGCCCAAATTTGACATGGGTGTGCTCAGACTGCTGAGTTATATGGCTCATCAAAATTTGGCCAGATCCAAGAACACACAAGGTATGTGAAACTGGGTAGCTTGAAAGTTAACAGAAAAGCAAAATAAGCAAGTTTTTTAACTGAAATATCTTAGATTTACTTTGATACCTAAGACCTTGAATACAACTTGTTATAATTTAAAAGTTTTGGCCAAATCCCAAACATTTTGTTTTGCTGCTTCCGAGTAAAAATTAATAAAGCCAAATTTGACCCATAAGAGGCAATAAATCTGAGTGTGAAACGTTAAGTGAAAAATTATTTCTCTGAGGCTATTTCAGTTTGAGATTTTGCTCAAGAATCTGATTCAACAACTACCGTAGTTTAAAGCTTAATATAAATTGCCATATACAGAATAATTATTGAATTCAAGGTTACCATATTATAAATAGATACATAACTTAAGTTTTAATTTCTGTTAATGAGATTTAATTTTTTTAGCTAATGAAATAGTTTTTAGAAAATGCTATAGCTAATAGAAAACAAAATTTACAAGAAATTAAATGAAGATGGCTACAACTATTGCTTTCCCTTAAAGGAGAAACTGCTGCTCCTTTTCAGTTCTTTTGTGTTACGTGGCTCTATGTTTATATATCCACTTCATATTCAAAAAA
>VZTT01001889.1:4828-18366 GCA_013400855.1 Buphagus erythrorhynchus
GACTGTTAGGAAAACCATGCTTCCTCTTTTGAGATTTTAGGGAGTCATCAAAGAGGATACAGGAAAAAAGGTGTAACAGCATCATAAATATGTGATCCATTCAGAGTTCCTACTGGATTTATTAGGGATTGAACAAAACTTTTAGTTAGTCACTTTCAAAATAAGTAATGTATAAAAAAATAAAATCATCAAAGAAATGTGCAATCCTTGCATTCATTGCAGTGGTGATGAGATTTTCTTCCTCAAAGTCAGGTTCATTACATCAAAAACAAGTTGAAATCCATTACCCCTCTAAAAAATACCCAGAATCTACCTTTCAAAGTTACACTACCTTTCTGAGATTCTTTTGTGGTGAGACATGCACTTATGGGATATTCTAATGATGAGTTCTACAAAAATGCTGAGTAACTATGGTAACATCCATATTATCACAAGTCGACTTAATATTTCTTGTTTAATCCTTATAATGTGCCCAGGGATGCTCCTATTCAGCACCAAATCAGACTTGCATAAGTCTGAAATAACCCTAGAGGGAGATATGGTTACTCAAAACGGGCAAGTCAAGAAAATAATTATAAAAGTCAAGAAAATAATTATAAAAGGAATATGTATGTTTGCATTTTATTCTAACTAAAGGGCAAGTCATTAAGCAAGAGTAGAATATTTTTGGTAATTTCATAGTGAGTTTGCCCTTCTATTCCTCTGGGGTTCATGTAGACACAAAGTACTAATATATAACAAAGGCATATATGAGAAAATGAGATTATTAGACCTAGAATATGCTTAGGCAAAAAAAAAAAAAAATCAGAAAAAGTATGTGATGAGTGGAAGTATGGAGCTTTTAAATTTTTTGTTGGTCTTTTGGAGCTTATTTCCAAACACTAAATTTTAGCCCATTAGTTTACAAATCTGTCCTTTTTTTTTCTGTCTTTCATTACTATCTTCTTGCAGTTAGAGTAGTGCAACATTTTTAGTAACTTTTTTATACATCATAAAGATGTTTCTAAGACAAAAACATAATACCAGAAATACTGAATCTTGGCTTCCAGGGTTTGACTGGGAGACTGCAGAGAGCAAGTTCTACAAGGCTGTGGGAAACTGACTCCACTGAGGAATAGCAGTTGAGTCAAAAAGACTTTTAGAAATCATTTAAGTTACTTTTCATGTATCACAAAGAGGAGCACAGGGTATAAACAAAAGCATTTCCTTTTACTTTGTCAATATGTGTGCCTGGAGGTAACTATTATTTTGGAAGACCATTACCCATCTGTTGGAAGTTTCATAAACAAATATAAATAATGACAGAATAATTTGTGAGCTTGTGAATCACTGCTGGAAGTGGCAGAGGAGGAAGAAAACACTGGAATAACAAAGAGTGAGCATGACAGATGCTGTTATTTGGGATGAAATGAGTTGTGTGGGAAGGAAAAAAAGAAGGGCTGAGCATCAAACAGCAGGAAGACTGGAAGGATGGAGGAGTTAGTGGATGAAAACTGTATTCAGTGAGGTGTGATGATCTGCCTCAAAGAGCAGCTTATGTCATGAACTGACTTCCTGTTGTAGTGGTCAAGCATTGCTCAGAGCTTGTAATTTTCTTAATAACAGCTCTGGCTCATGTGGCTACCTTTGGGGCCAAGTTCCCCGGTTTTCCACTGGTGCAATGCAAAGAGGAGACTAGAGCATGTTCTAGATCCCTTTGGAGTAAGGGCATGGCCTTTCCCCTTGCTCCCTTGACTTTCTTCAGCCTGAGTTTCCTTACTGTCTCCAACATTTCTGTGGCCCTGCAGTGGCCTGGGGTGTTCCTGGGAGAAAAAAAATCTTTTGAACGTTTAAAGCAGGATGAACTCCCTGGGAAAGTGTTAATAGAATGGGAAGCCTTTGTTGGAAATATTTAAAAGAGAAAACATGAAAAAATGCAAACCAAACCACCAGCTTTGGTATTTGTGAGTTTTGTATGTAAAGTGCTTGCTTCTATTCTTGGTGTTTTCTGTACATAGGAAGCAATAAAAATAATTCTCATTGGTTAGAGAACCAAATGCATGCAGAGTTTACTTTGGTGCAGAAATGAAACAGTATTGTGGCTGGTAGATCAACAAGACCTATTTGTCAGTGACTTACTGCAAGTGTAGGGGGTTGGTAACCTAAATAAGTGTCCCTTAAAAAGCCTAGCCAACTTTCTTGAAGTATTTTTTCAAAAGAATATTAAAACTATCTTTTTACGCTTAGGGACAGTATTGCAATGAGGAAAAATAATGGCTTCAATAGTCCCAAGGGCAAATCAAAAAACAGGAACTGAATGAGTGAAGCTGAAACTTTAAATAAATTCAAATGAAGCATTTAAAAAGTGCAATCACACTGGCAGCTTCCATCCTGCTACTAATTAATTCTGATTTTTGCAATCCATGTATAATGTGCCTCATCCTTGAATAAATGAAGAAATGCATATGGAATGCTGTCTGTTCAAAATTGATACAAGTAGAAGAAAGGAATTGTGTACTCCAAGAACATATTTTATTTTTTTTAAAAAGTGGTAATTGCTCTGCTAACAGTTTTGAAGACAGAGCTTTTCAGTTGCCTTATTTAGTCTTATCAGGAAAGAAATGCAAGAGAGATACGAACCATGATTTGTGAGCATATGAAAGAGCAGTTGTTAAATTCATTCCAAAATTGAATCATTGTGTATTAAGGATATCCTATAGCAGAATAGAAACATACGTCAGTGTTTTCATTTTTCAAAAAAATACTTTCAAAATATGTTGTTTTACCACGTTGTGTGTGTATGCTTGCACATTTCTTTTTTTTTTTCTTCAAATTTTGAATTAACCTTTATGAATTGCCAATTCCAAGAATGGCTAGTAAACACGATTTCAGTATGTGCTGAGGGAATTTTATGGAAAGAAAGTCATGCTAGAGGATCTACAGTTTCAGCAAGCAATCTAGAGATGTGTGAAAGAGCTGATGAAGTAAATCATTATTTAATCTTGCTTATCATAAGGTTTTTGCTCATGAGACATGCAAGCAACGTCAGCATACTAATGCATGACAGCTTTATGGGTTTGGTCCTTAAAATGGAGTGGACAGATGTGTGGTAATTATGAAAATTAAACAAGTATTACAAAATTGAAGCATTTAAAGTTGTCTAAAATCCATGCATGGCCTTTTATATTTTCATTATGCTAAACAAATTTAAAAGTAAATGAAGACATTTATAGGCTGCTATAAGTGATATATCATGACATGAGTGCATGCTACCTTGATTATGCATTTAGAAATTACCTGATGAGAACAGTTTACACTCTCAACAGTGGAAAATCAAAGTGCAGTTGATTGATGGGCTCAATTTAGAGATATCTAGGAAATAGTCACAGAACTGTAGTGTACAGTAGATAATTGCTTTTCCCTGCAAGTCAGAAATTTATATTGGAAAGGAAAAGCTCTAAAAAAAGGTTAGCGTAAAAGTAACATAGCTGCATATGCACTTTTCCAGAACTGATTCAACTTCCTAGGAGTGGAAGAGGGCTGCAGTCTTGAGACCTGAAGCAGTATGTTTTGAGATAGCTTGGGTGTCTGTGTAGAAAATTGAAATGTAGATTGAGACACAGATTGTAAAAATTACTATAAAAATCAGGACTCAGAAATAACAGTAGCAAAGAGTGATCAATCTTACTGATTTTCATCATACTGATGGCTCCCCTTTCATCTGGAGTGTAAGCTAAGAACACACCTGAAGAAGAAGGGACCATCTGAGGGAAGAGGAGGAGAGTGTGGTTTTCTTTCTGAGCAGAGAATCACAGTTTGAACCAGCTTCAGGATGGACACGGACAGGGATGAAAAGGCAACATGTATGGAGTTAGGAATATGTGGCTCTGTTGGAGACTTAGGGACTGATGAAGAGAACAGGGAACATAAAGCATGAGATGTGACAGAAAAAGAAACACTGTGGGAATTGGCAGGGAGTCTTCTAAACTTGCTGAAACCGTCAGAGATCTTGAACCACCTGGGTGAAACTATTAGCTGTGGAGTGTCCCTCCAGGCGCCCTTAACTTTGTAACTAAAGACAGCAGTCTCAGTATGCTAAATAAATCTGTAGAGTTAAAAAAAAAAAAAGTAACAAAAAAAGAAAGGAAAAAACCCCAAACACTGTGTTCCTGTCCCAGACTACCAAGTGTTCATTTACATTTATACCACCTGTAGCATGACATTTTCTGGAGCCACTGATGAACTTCCTGTGTGAAATTGCTCTTTTCTCCACCTTTCTCAGGGAAAGGAATGTGATAGTTTCTAGTTGTTGTTTTTTTCTGTTCAGTGTACTTTAAAAAAAATTACTAAATTACTTAAAATAATTTCCCCTTCTCTTCAGTTAGTCTCAGTATTTGAGTTCTGGTACAAATCTAGAATGTTAAGAGTGAGACATTGCTCTGGTGTCTTGAGTTTGAACTATATCCCCAGTATCCAGTATCAGAGAATTTCTTTTGGAATGAGCTGATCTATGGATCTGGGAAAAAAACCTGAGCCTTGTGGGTAACTCAAAATGTTCATACATTGTTTTATAATGGAAAGAGGAAGTTGAACTTCAGCTAACCACAGAGGACAAATAACTTGCTTCATACCACAAACATAATATTTCCGTCTCTGCCTTTCTTTTCAGACCTCAGAACCTTTTCTCATCAATGTGTTACTGCCTCCCTCCAACTGATTGCTATTTCCACCTATGTCACTCTCATACCCCCTTTATAATCTGAGACTGGATTCCCTTAGTTGATACTTCTGACTCTTTTTTCTTTCCTCTTTTTTTGTAGTCTGTGTGTTTGGAAATAGGGCTATGTGTTTTGCCCCATTCACATTCCAGACACAGTGCAGCATTTCTCCATCTGTGTGGAAATATAAAGAAAAAGAGCACAGCAAGTCTTGGGGAACTCCTGGGATTTGTTTTAATAATTTGAATTGTTTTTGTCTATTTCAATCCTGTTTGATCTTGTTTCAACCTGACTTGTGAGTAAAAGTCCATTGACTTTTTAATCTATTTATTGTTTATGTATTTATGAAAAGGATAATGCTCTGAATAAGGGTTTAATATTCTAAATTTTATTCTAGTTCTTATGTATGCTGCTAATCCAACCTAATGTGGTAATCCAGTTGTTTTCTCAGATGCTGTCAAAATGCAGTATGTGGGTGTGTGTATATGTATATATACACACTGTAGAAGAACAAATCAAGAAATTGTTACATCAATTTAAGACCAATTTATGGCTGAAAACTATCCATATTCAGCTGTCATTTCAACCACTGTTTTGGAATGCAGTATGTTCTAGGATAAAAATGAAGTTAGTGACTCTTAGTTATCATGACACTAGAACACCCAGACCTCAAAATTTTCTAGTTTTTCTCTCCACAAGACATAACAAGACAATATCTAGTCCACTTATAGTTTTGTATGTTCTTGTTTCCTTCAAGGTGAATAATGGGATGATTTACATTTTTTGGTGCAGATCTTACCTGTTTCCAAATATTCCGAAATGTATTTTACCCTTTGGAATTGTTTTTAATATCAATCCTTTCATGAAGTATATTGCTATGTATTACTAAAGGAGAAGCAGCTGCCTGAGCATTTGACACATATGTAAAAATAACTTCCAGAACACTGATTATCATCCCACCCAATTTTCAGCACCACAATATAAAAAAGATATAAAGCTATTAGACAGCATCCAAAGGACAGCTAGGAAGTTGGTGAAGGGCCTTAAGGGGAAGCTGTAAGAGGAGTGGCTGAGGTCACTTGGTCTGTTCAGTCTGGAGAAAACTGAGGGAAACCTCACTGCAGTCACAACTTCCCCTTGCTCATGAGAGAAAGTGGAGGGGCAGACTCTCTGCCCTGTGGTAACCAGTGACAGGATCTAAGGCAAAGGTCTGAACTAGTGTCAGGGAAGGTTTAAGTTTGATATTAGGAAAGGGTTCTTCCACTGAGAGGGTGGTCAGGCACTGGAACAGACTTCCCAGGGAATGGTCACAGCCCTAAGGCTGCCAGAGCTCAAGAAGTGTTTGGACAATGCTCTCAGGCACATGGTGGGATTGTTGGGGTGTCCTGTGCAGGGCCAGGAATTGGACTTTGATGATCCTTGTGGGTCTCTTCCAACTCAGCTTATTCTATGGTTCTATGACCTAGTGAGGCCATGATGGTGGCTTGAAGCCCATGATGGTGGCTGAAGACTTTTGTGGAGTTGGCAAAAGTAGCATCCTGAATAGTCTGCTCAAGGAGGACGTGTCCAGTGAGGTCCATTCCTGTGACATGGTCATGTCCCTTCAGATGTGGCTCAGTGCCCTTCTGCAGTCCCTGCTCATTGTAGGGATTCCCAGGACCACAACAGCTGGGTGTGGGTACAGCAGCCCTGAGGCTGCTGGCAGTCCAGGTGAGCTGGCACCTGAGCCCAAACACTGTGCCTGTGTCTGGCACATCTCTGTCTGTGCCTATGGGGGACTCTACCACAGCAGGCAAATGCTTCTGAGTCAATGAGTAAGTAAGTTTTATCCATCTCATATCAGCTTGCAGTTGCCAAAATTTGTTCGTGTTGAACAGATTTCCTGCTAGGTCAAAGAATATATTGCAAGTAGAAGTATATACATATATTTGTTTTTCTTTTCAAATTATTTTACTACTGCACCTGCAGGTATTTTTAGATTTCTGTTGGATGCAGCTGCAATTTTTTGTTCCCATCACATATGCTCTCTTAAAGGAAAAGCTTTTGTGTGTGTGCTTTCTCTCACTTCTTTCCTTTCCTTTTGCCTTCTGCAAAAAAAAAAAAAAAACAGAATTATAAACAAACATACACTGTTGGAATTTTTCATATGGAAAATACTGTTCATGTTTTTTAAATATAATTATGGAATGACTTGGATTGGAAGGGACCTTAAAGATCATCTCATTCCAACACCCTGCCCACCACAGGTTGGTCCAACCCTGTATAACTTGGCCTTGAACACTTCCAGAAATGGGGCATCCACAGCTTCTCTGAGAAACCTGTGCCAGAGCGTTACCACGCTCACATAAAAAAGCTTTTTTCTAATATCTAATCTAAACTAATATATAATAATCATATTACATAATAATAGTAGATATAATAAAATATAAAAATGCAATACATATATTTTCTATTAATATAATAACTATATATTAATACAAGAAATATATAATATTACATATAATATATAATAATAAACTATACAATAATAATTGAATACAATGATAATAATACATCATAGAAACTAAGATTTTGTTCTATCTTGTGTATTCTGCCTACACAGTAAGTCCATGTCAGTCAATGTAAAGAGTAAATGGAAATAAATGTGATGTGCTAACTCTATATTTATTTCCCAAAATGACTTAATACTGAAAACACAAATCCAATAATTTTCAGGAACAGGAAAACTTTGGTATTTTCCCTCTCTGGACTGGTGGATCTTAATCAGCTGATCAAGCAGATAATATTCTTTTTCATACTGATTACTTGGTGTTCTGGATTTGAGCAGAGATGGATAATAGCAGCCATTCATTTAGGTAATGTGGTAGCTTCCAAAAATACATGATGCCTATGGAAATTTCGTCCTCCACCACTATTCCTTCTGTTACTCTCGTATTAATTTTCAATACAACTGAAAAGGAACAGTTGGCTCAGGTTCATGGTTCATGTTGTAAATGAATCTGCTTGTCAGGACAGTGACCTAAAGAGGAAATTTGTAAGTAGCAAGAGCTTGCCTTTACAATAAGCAATCACCAGGCAATTATCACTTTATCACAATGATGAGGAAAATGAGTAGTTAGAGGAACGGTAATTTGCTTTAACGTTATCTACCCTTGATGTCATTGAGCTTTAAAGAAAATATGCAATCTTCTATTAGAAAAGAAAAATGGCAACTATTAAGTATGGTGATTTTTTTCCAAGTTGCTTGGTGTCTGTGAGCTGGGATGTCAAACCTTTGATTACATCCTTGCAACAACCCTGACAATGGAATGTGTTTTTTCATCCTGCTTAATATAAAAATCCCAGCAGGAGGTCTTACTTTCAAAGGCATTTGATAAAGGAGCCCACTCATGGAACTGAGAGGAAATCAATTGCACTTTTTCATTTCATGGGGCTGTGATGCTTAAGTCCCATGGTATAATGCATTGCTTTTATGGGATTTTTCTGACAGTGCTCTTTCTTCTAGCTTACTCTGCCTTTTGTCTCATGCTCACATTTATATTTGGCAAGTCTGCTTGTAATTTTAGGCTGTGAAATCTAGGATATGACATAGCACTATGTTGGCACACTCTAACGAGATTTTAAATATTTTTTTATGTAGAACCTACTAGTAAAAACTGTTATCACTAAATGAGCTCAAGAAGGAAATCTTCCGTGGCCCTAATACACATTCTCCCATACCTTCAAACTTGAAAACTTACATTAAAAAGAAAATAATTCCTATTGCTCATTTGAAATTCCTGGCCTAAGATAGGAATGACCTATGGTATTTATCTTTCTCTCCTCTCCCTGGGAGCAGTGCTAATAATTTAACCTGGAGGTTGCAAGGCACGGATGAGCCAGTATGAGCATACAGATTCCCATTTGGCTGCTGATGGATGTTGCAGTTTTTGTGGAGTGGGCCGTGTGCTGCAGCCAGCGGCTCCACAGAGCTGGTGCAGGTGCAGGCACAGACCCAGGAGCTGCTTCAAGTGCTGGCATGTCATTTGAAGGCAGGTTCATGTCCTGGCTCTGCTGTACAGGTGTGCATCGTGTCAGTTCTCTTATGCCTCTCAGCACATAGTTATGAAAGGAGGGCTCTGGATTCTATTCCTGTCTTCCCTAATCAGGGAAGCTTACTGGAGAATCGTGAAAGGGCAAAGTTGGGACTTAATAAGGATGACATGCAATTGGACACAGCTTGGAGTTGTAAGCAAAAAAATTTAAAACCTACTATACATTCACAGATCCACAGAATCACAGATTCACAGAATCACAGAAACAGAATAAGATAATTTAGAAGGGACCCTCTAGAACCATTGAGTCTAACTCTTGGCCCTGCACAGGGCCATTCCCAAGAGTCACACCAAATGCCTGAGACCATTGTCCAAACACTTCCTGAACTCTGTCAGGCTTGGGGCTGTGACCACTTCCCTGGGGAGCTGCTCCCAGTGCTCAACCACCCTCTGAGTGAAGAACTTTTTCTTGGTATCCAACCTAAATCTTCCCTGACACAACTTCAGGCTATTCCCTCAGGTGCTGTCAAGGGCACCACAGAGAAGAGATCAGTGCCTGTCCCTCCTCTTCCCTTCCTGAGGAAGTTGTAGTTAGAGTCCTTATTTGTACACACAAAGGCTGAACAGCTTTTTGCTGGATGTTGGTCCAACATTCAAGATCGAGGTTTGCCTTGGTTGTTTCTCACACCCTCCTGGATGTCCTTGTCTCCAAATTAGGAAGTCTGTACTTTTGTCTGATCACATAAAAGCTACATTCCTTGGAGAGAGTTCTCAGGAGAGGTGTCCTGCTGCTCTTTGCCTGCCAGCAATCCCTGCTCTCCCACAGCAGCTGCCAGTGCAGTCTTTGATGTCTGGATTTTGGACAGTTGCACAGCCTGACGTCTCCTTCCTGGGCAGGGGTCACCTGCAGCCACACCCTGTGGCATGTGCTCCCCACTGGCATGGATGTCCCCTCCCCTGTTACTTGGTGTGCTGTTTGTGGTGTGAGGAAAAAAGGGGTCTTCTGATACACAGCTTAGATTTTACCCAGATTTCACACTTTTTTATCCCTGTGTCTATCACTTCCTAGTGGCTCTAGCACAGGTCCTCACTTTAATTCCTGAATTGCTTTCCTAGCTGTCCCTGTTATGAATTGTTAGTCTCGGATGACTAGAAGGAGAACACAGAAACCTTTTGCAGGATGTGATTAATTTACTTATAGTCAAGAGAAACTGAAATGATGGAAGAAAAGTGAAAAAACTGTATTTTCTGTTTTGGATGCATTTTTGTTTAATTTCATAATGTTGAATAAATTTTACATTTTAAAGTTGTGGGACACACAGGAAAGCCTCCAGCTTGTTTGGAAGTCTGTGCTGACAGAAAAGGAACAACTGTGGAGAAATAACGGTACAATCTCTAAGATCCATAGGACTTAGGCAACTGCTAATAACTGCTTTATTTCAGTCAAGTCTCTTCTGGTTTAAAGAAGAAAAGAGAAAAAAAGCTGAACATAACATACAGAGAAGAATTTATAGTTAGAAGATCACCACAGTGAGAAGATGCAGGAAAACAGCTGAAAAATCACAGAATCACAGNCATACATACAGAGAAGAATTTATAGTTAGAAGATCACCACAGTGAGAAGATACAGGAAAACAGCTGAAAAATCACAGGATCACAGACAGTGTGAGAACAGATCTGAAAGATCAGCTAGTTCAGACTCCCTGCCATGGGCAGAGACACCAAATTACTTGTTTTTGACTTTGATTTACCACAGGATAGTTTCTGTTTGTTTAAAAGCAGTGCAATAAGGTGGAGAAAGGTCAAGGAAGAGCAGCTAGAGAAAGGTACTGAAAAATCTGTGTCACCATTGTTCTGTTTATACTGTGCAGATGGTTTATGTTGCTGTACTTTTACTCCCCTTGGATGCTATTATTTTCCCTTCCTGGTAGTCTGAAGGAAAGTAAAAAAAAAATCCTAGGGTCAGTTTATTGATTTAGAGCTGTCAAATTCTCCTGATGTGCCATTCTAACAGCTAATTGAAAGGTTTCTGTTGTGTAATCAAAAGTATGCTTTTGGAAGCTGAAACACTCTGTTTTGCTTCTCAACTTTTTGATCTGAAATAACTAGGTGAGCTATTCCTAGCTGACTACGGAAGCTGACTACGGAGATGTATGTCCCTAATTTCCTCCTTCCACTGGCCCCAACTGTGCTACCCTTTTTAGCTCCTTTTAACTAACTGTCATTAAAAGTAAAGTAATTGGCTTTGGATGCTTCTATTCCTCAAAATTAGATCTTGAAACATGTTTTCTGCTCAAATTTCCACTTTCCATATTCAATGAAGAAATAGACATTGTTATTTAACTCTGCAGAAAAAAAAAATCAAGCCTCTGTATCTCATTCATGTTTCCGACTGTCTCTCTAGCCTGTACGAGAAACATCGTGATTTAAAGGCTACACAGAGTTAAAATTACATTTCTTTTCCAAACCAGGCTCTTTGTTCTGCCTTCAAGTACCTCAGCATTGTCATAATTTTATTTAAGTGAATTCATCCAATACACATCTAAGAAGAATGAGACCTTTAATGCTCTTGAAATAATTTCACAAATTTAAAGTATATTTACATATTTTTGCCTACATATATAAGGTAAAAAGTATGGTATTATTTAAAAAAATCCAGCTTTAGCAGTGGGCACCTGCTCCATTAGCCTGTTTCTGGAAGTATGAAGTCAAACAAAGCAAGTATCTAATCCTATGACATTTTCATTTTTATTAGTATTGGGTCTTGTCACAGGTATTGCTCCTTCTTTCCTAGGATAGAGGGTTTCATGTCAGTGCCCTCCTTTTATTGTTAAATTGCTATTATTTACATTGTTGCAGTGTTTAGTTGTGCTAGTCTGAGATTTGAGTCTTTTTATCAGGGTTTGCTTTCCAGATGTGAGTTTTCCTTGTAAAATCTAATGGGATTAACAACTTCAGAATGGCAAATATTTTAAATCTCTGTTAGATACTCATTCTGTGTCCATCCCTTTCCAGATGTCTCTTTGTGATGGCAGGACATGGGAACCTTGGCTTGAAGGTGCCCAGGACAAGACTGTAATGCCAGCAGGCTGGAATTTTTCACCCTAACATAACACAAAAATGCCTACTTACACTGACTGTTAGATGTCCTGCTGTCTTCTTCAGAACTTCTGCAAGGTCAGCACTGTAAGTATTCTCTTGCAAATTCAGAAAATTCTGTATTATAGAATAAATGAATGCATAAGGGTTTTGCCTGGCAAGCCCCATGCTATCACTTTTGTGCTCTGTAATGAAACTGGTTTTAAAATGAGATTTAAAAAAATAATAATTCAAGTTCTCATTTTATTTTTTTTATTTAAGTACTTTGATTTCCTATTTCCAACTTTCTGGAGGAGTGGTAGCAGGTGAAAATGACACTCTTCAAAACTAAAGTAAGATTCCCAAGCCCTTGTGATTTCAGATGCCAAGAGTTAAGAAACAAGCATCCTAAGATGCATGATAAAATGGTGAAAGATGGAAGTACTGCAACTAAAAAGTTCAGCTGTGAGCATTCAATCTCAGAAAAAGGTAAGAGAGTTTTCTCTCCAGAGAACATAATTTTAAAATGAAACTGGAAGAACTACTTTTAAATGCAATATTGAGATTCCTGTTCAAAATGAATTATGATCTCTTTATAAAGACATTCTGCAAAAATCACCAAACTCTTTTAGTGTTAGTCCTCCAAGTACTAGAGTTGTCGGAATTTTCTAGAAAAAGGCAGAAAATTACAATAAATACTTTCCTAAAGGATAAAAACATACAAGAGATAAGAAGCTATTTTCTAGTAGTGCCAAATGGATTATTGCAGTTTTAGGCACACGCTCAGAAACAACGAAAAAAGCCCATGAATGATTCAGCCAAAACATTAGTTAATGTGTCATCCAAAAGTCCCTCCATATACTCTTGATTTGAAAGGTCAAGTTTTGCTAAAAAGAACATTCTTGATAAGATGGTCCCAGGAGGTCTAATCTATCATAAGCAACTGAGCTGCATGAGGTAAGATACACAGTGGGTAGAAAAAACAGCTGGCCCTCAGCTGTGGAAAGGCAGCAAGATCTGTGGGAGTCAGAACAAGGGCAAACACTTTCTCTTTTCACTCATTCCCCCTCCATTAGAAAATGTTCTGCCCAGGGCTTAGTGGGTGACATCAGGTATGTCACAGAAGACAACTGTCCCTCACTGAATGACAATAGTGTCTTGACCTCAGCGAGGTGTTCTGAAGACTTGTGTTCCAGTAAATTGGCTGTCTGAAATTATTTGACTATATAAATGCTAAAGCTGCTGATCTGAAGCAGTTTCCCCCTTTAATGTAACTTCTGGTGTGTAGAACAGTCTGTCTTCTCCAGCTGGAAATTCCATTGGGAAGTTCACTGTGAGAAGGGAGGAGTTCAATCTCTGCAGGTGGGATCCCACTGTGAATCCTAGTCTGTCCAATCAAGTTTTTCTGGACTTTATATGCTCATGTTCCATCAGAAAGAGCAAGGTAAGGACAGAACACCAATGTACAGGTGGAAGAGGGACTCCACTACCCGCCTTGGCATTTTAAAATACAAGTGATTGCTGTCTTGATACCTCAGGCTTCAGCTCTCATATTTTCTAGATTCTGTACTGCATTAGTATATAACACTGAACTTCATATGAAGAGTTAGCAAGTTGTCCTCACAGTTTAGTTAGACAAAACAATCCTTTTCCAGCCAGAGAACCAAGGACACCATTGCAGCTTCAGGTCTAAAAAGTGTAAACAACAGCAAACTGAGGAGAGCAATCT